>OX638368.1:101862760-102030574 GCA_951812925.1 Calliopum simillimum | reverse complement strand
CTTTAAATATCCGTTTTGGGCCCATTTTTGTAAAAAAAAATTTTATTGCACCAATCGATGGGAAAATGTGGAGCATACATTTTGGACACAACCAAATATACCTCCGGCCACTCTTGTTACCGTTTATTGCCATATTTTTAAAATTTCGTTAATGGACATTCAAATGACAAAAAATAAAGCATAACCTACAGCATCTGGCGCTGCTGTTGCATTTGCTTTTATTTTTTGTTATTGACTACGTATTCACATTCTTATTTTCCTTCGCATGCAAGTTCGGTAAAATCTGAATTTGCAAGTGATCATAAGTAGAAAAACATTATTTACATACATATGTGAGTATGTATAAGGAAAAGCCGTAAAAAAACGTTCAAGCGACGGTTGGAGTCTAATGTCTGACCTGTAGACTTAGTACGCAAATGGGATCAAATCGGTCACTTAGAGGGGTCGGCGACACCCCTGGTCATGTCCAAAATCTATTTTCGACCTTTCCCCATCGATTGATGCAATAAAATTTGTTCACCAAAATGAGCCCAAATCGGTTACTTAGAGGGGTCGGGGACACCCCTGGTCATGTCCAAAATCTATTTTTGACATTTCCCCATCGATTGGTGCAATAAAATTTTTTCACCAAAATGGGCTGAAATCGGTCTGTTAGAGGGGTCGGGGACAGCCCTGGTCATGTCCAAAATCTATTTTCGACCTTTCCCCATCGATTGGTGCAGTAAAATTTTTTCACCAAAATGAGCCCAAATCGGTCACTTAGAGGGGTCCGGCACACCCCTGGTCATGTCCAAAATCTATTTTCGACATTTCCCCATCGATTGCTGCAATAAAATTTTTTCACCAAAATGGGCTGAAATCGGTCTCTTAGAGGGGTCGGGGACACCCCTGGTCATGTCCAAAATCTATTTTTGACCTTTCCCCATCGATTGGTGCAATAAAATTTTTTCTCCAAAATGGGCCCAAATCGGTCACTTAGAGCGGTCGGGGACACCCCTGGTCATGTCCAAAATCTATTTTCGACCTTTCCTCATCGATTGGTGCAATAAAATTTTTTCACCAAAATGAACCCAAATCGGTCACTTAGAGGGGTCGGGGACACCCCTGGTCATGTCCAAAATCTATTTTCGACCTTCCCCATCGATTGGTGCAATAAAATTTTTTCACCAAAATGGGCTGAAATCGGTCACTTAGATAAGCGTGTAATTTGTAATACTTCAGTCACTGGATTTTTTTCAAGGTATTTTTTCTTTTGCCATGTTTTTTTCCGAAAAAAAAAACTTTTATATGAGAAGTTTTTTGAAAAACTTTTATAAAAAACTTTTAAAAATAAAAGTTTTTAAAAACTTTTTCAAAAAACTTTTATACAAAAACTTTTATGGATAAAAGTTTTTAAAAACTTTTATAAAAAACTTATATTTTTAAAAGTTTTTCTTAAAAGTTTTTTGAAAAAGTTTTTAAAAACTTTTAAAAATAAAAGTTTTTATAAACTTTCATACAATAAAAGTTTTCAAAAACTTGCATTTGCAAAACTTTTTTAATTAAAAGTTTAAAAGTTTCAAGGTCTGCTCCTGAGTTAAAAGTTGTACGAAAACAATTGAAAAATAATTTAATAGAAAATTTTATAAGCTACAATATTGTGCCATAATATTGTTCTCTAGATGTAATCGTTAAAGAGATATTTGTAAAAAACTGATTTTGGACGCCATTTTTCCAATATGGCGGCGCGAGCAAACACGCCTCGAGGTAGCAAAGTTGACATTCTGAAAGAACACATCATTTGCAAAAATCCCGCAAAACTTTTCTGGTAAAACTACCAAAGCAATGTTGCCCATAGCGTTTTTCGTGCATTTTTTTAACTTTTTTTCGGTTACGATATTTCGGAGAAAGATAAAGATATCAATGTAAGTCAAAATGAGTTTTGAAAGAAAAGAATATTACTTTTAAAATTTTTATCGAATTTTATGACGAGAAAATTACCTGGTCTTATCATATAACCTCAAAAGTGGTGAAAAAACCGTACATGTAAAAATTTCAGGTTAGAATATCTCAAAATCCGGATGTGATACAGCAATTTCAAGAGCGGATTCGGATTAAACATTAACATTGATCATTATTTTTTTAGTACTCAAAAATTAAATTTTCAATAGAAAGTCAAAAAATTAAGTAAAAAGCGGTTTTCTAATCTAGCACAAGAAGAAAACTTTCTGCATACTAATTTTTTATATCAGTTTTAGTCAAACTTTTTTTTGATTTGAGTACAGAGCCCCGGACCAAAAAATAGGTTTTTTGGCCCTGGCTTAAAAAAGTGCCGTTCACTTTTAAAAAAGCGCTATAGGGGAACTGATGCTATCGTGGTATAGGTAATCTTTTTTTGAAATTTGCAAGAGAACCGTTTGATCAAATTCAGCCAAATTTTTTTATGCTGATCAGTAAAGTATTGGCTACAGAAAATTTTTCAATAAAAATTGTGCAATTTCATTAAAAAAAGTTATTGAGCAAAATCTGAAAAAAGCCAAAGAAGCTGTTTTCAAAAAGTTTGCAGGTATGTGTGGCAGGGCAATGTGGTATACATACTGATCAGTACTTGTAAGGTGGGCGGGTAATGTGGTACATATAAGTAGGGTACTTATACCACATAACCAAATATAAAATTTGAAAGGTATGAAATAAGTTCATAATAGCATTTACATTGGTCCTTAAACTCATAGTTTTTATAAAAAAGTAAACAGCAATCAAATAATGTTAAGAATAACAAGAAATATTCATATACGACATTAGCGAATCCCGACTATTCCATATTGGGCAATTTTTAGAAATTACAAAATTCACCAAAAAGCAACTTTTTCTTAACAACATTTTTTTGTAAAAAATCCGGAAAAAAAAAATCAACCACACGCAACTTACGTTTCGTCCAACTGACATCAGGAAAATTTTGTTTGGTGCATGACAGAAACACATCCCTGGTTTTTCACGTTTTCTGACAGGATAAAAGCAATGACGTTCGCAGGTTCTTACCTAAATCGGAGATATGCGACTATACCATATTGAAAAAATATACCACAATATATGTTTCATTTTAGAGTCATTCTACACATTTTCCTGAAAAAACATTTTGGGTACAAGCACTTCTTATTTAAAACACGTGGGGACAGGTGTGTGTATTGCATTGGAGTTATTGCTAAAATGGTTTTTCTTTATGAGACTTTTGCCACATGGAATCCAGTCATTATGCAGAGTATGTCATCGGTCGCCATCTTGGTTTTAATAAATTTTTGTTTGAAGCCAACGTTCCTTAAATAATATCAATAAATATAAGTTAAAACGATCAAATAAACTTTAAGAGTTATCAAACAAAGGCTGTGACACTTTCCTTAGCTTAACAAAATGAAATTCAGGATCCGATTTATTTGTAAGTGAAATTTCTTAGCCAGATAAAAAAAAAATACATTAACACCTTCAAAACATTACTGTTTTTCTTCGCTTGAGTCATCAGATGGAAAAAGCACTCCTAAGTAATCTATTTTTCTCATTACATCAGGCTCATTTTTTGCTTTCATATAAGCGTCATAGTAAGCTTTATCTTTTTTTTGTGTCTTACGAGATAAAGAATTCCAATACTTTTCAACAGCGACAAGCAAATGATCAGAAGTTGTTGTAAAATTTTTACGTATTTCTGTTTTTATACTGTCTACAACTTTTATTATGTCTCTATCGGACTGTGAAAGATTCGCTGTTGGTTCTACGGTTTCTTCAAAGTTATTGAAAATTTTATAGAGTCCATCAATAAAGTCAGACTTCTCGGAATCATCAGCCTTATTCAAGTTTTTGCTTTTTTCATAAAGTTGCTTAACTTTTTCTAGCTTTTCTTCCCATGCGGATTTAGTAGTTTTTTCGGTGACACTTATATCAGCGATTAAAGGTTCAAAAGCAGTTCTAGTGAAGTTATATGTTGCATCAACCAAATTTAACATTTCGTTCTTTGCTACTGCGTAAACTTGAAGAGCAGCAAGACTATCTTTAATCGTAGTAGATACTTGTTGTATTTCCTCGGAAGAGCTGGTATCCTTTTTGGTAATTGTATTCGTCTCCTCGGAGGAAGTACTGACTTTAGATATTTTTCCTATGGCATTACCATGGGCAAACTGTTAAAGGGTAAGTAATTTAATGAAAACTTGAAAATAAATTATAATTGAGAATGCACTTACTTGTACCAGTAGAAAAGTGCTAAGCACCAAAATGAAAAATTTCGTAGACATGCCGTTTTTCAAAAGTTGTAGTCTGCCGGTATGCAAAATAAAAACTAAATACTCTAGTAGTAGAGCAGGTATATTTATATTTGGAAAAAATGTTATCAGTAATATTATATACTGGGGTCAAATTTGCTCAGCGCTTTGAAGACGAAATTGATAATTGATTTTTCGCATCTAGTTTTGGCACAAATACATAGTAAGAAAAGTAAAACTTTCAAGGTTAAATTTAAGTCTTGTAGGAATGTACATATATTGGCAAAAGATTATTTTGCAAATCTTTAATAACACTGTGCTACACGAAAAAATGTTTTGGGTTCTCACATAGCACATCGTGTTTGGTACTCAAAAAAATTATTTTCGACGTGCTCGGTTTTTCTTCATCACCGAAGGATTTTTTGTTTTTTTGGGCCTGCCAAAGGTTCGTTTTATAACCCAGATAGACCTGAATTTTTTTTACATATTTCGTGTATTAGAGGTTATTTGACAAAGAATATGGTGATTTTAGAATTTTTTTGGAATTGGTGACGTCACAATTGGACGTCCTTCCAGAAGGTCGTCAGACTTATATGCAAGCAAAATTTTTATCATTTTTGTTTATAATTCTCTCATCAGTAACAGTATCTGTAACTTAGTTTCCCATTTTATCGAGTCTATAAGAATAACAAAAACAAAACCTTTAGTATAGTTAACTATTGAACGCTGAAAATAAAAGTTTAGCTTCAAGCTTTTTGGTATTTTGTCGGTTTTTTGTTGGGATTATAGCAGAAAATGTACTTTCTCATATGTCTTCTTCAATTCTTCTATATTCTGAAGCAAACATTTCTTATCAAATCCTCCCAAATGTTACTACAAATGTGTTTTCAATGTGAAGAGTCCTTATATGTAAAGAACCACCGCTTTGGTATGATTCCAACCTGGATATGAAGATGATCTTGAAGCTAAAATTTGTTCCTATACCTGATCGGCTTTCTTCTTGTAAACTTTTTGATTCCATGACTCCCGAATGATAGGACACTACTTTCAACGAATGAATGTTTTTAAGAGAGCAGGGCAAAAGCATGACATCTCTCGTTCAGAAGGGGATAAATCTCGGTAAAACGGTCATTGCTACTCAGGTTGTTATTTCGACAGATGTCCAGGTAAATGTATTGCCTATCACAAATTGGTATCAATCCCCTGAGTAACGCATCCATCGGCATTATTTGGCGGTAAGAAAGCAAAATTGACCCCTCTTTATCCTATGGCATCATCCTTTCCCTCCAAGACTTCCAAACTTTTTTTCAATGGAAGCAGTTTTCTGAGTATGAAAAAGAAAATTTTATGACGCGGATTTGACTGACGACCTTCCAGAAGGATTGTCGAAATAACGGACGCTGCTGATTACGAAAGAGGCAATATTTTATATCATTCATTACTAGCGGTATTTAGAGAGTTGATACGATAAGACAATCAAAACAATACACAAAAACAATTAACAGGTAATTAGCCATGAACGGCGAAATCGGAGTTATCGCTGATAAGAAATAGGCATAACGTATAAACCGCACTGCACACTTGTTAATCGACAATTGAATAAAACAGCGGCCACTTCCCTTCCGTTAGGGTGTCAATTGGAATTAGAAATAAAATTTAAGTCCACCGACAAGTTTCAATGAGAAGAAAACCTTAAAATACCGACCAAAGTCCCGAATCCTTCCAGAAGGACGTCAGGGCTATCTGGGATAATTAGAGGCGAATTCGTAGCTCAATCATTTTTGAACGAGTTTTCACGCGTTTGATTTTGATCGAAAGTAAGAGTTGTAGCTCCATAGAAAATTATTTTTTTTGAAATAGGGTAAAAAATCAAAAAATCACCGATCTAAGGCCGATATCAAGCATGATATCATTACTTTTCTCGCACATGTAACGTAGTCTTTTGATATATTTTTTATTTTTTACCAAAAGTACGTACAGTTTTTTTCCAAACAAAAAAAAAAAAAAAGAAATTGAAATAGACGTGTGAGCTCAAAAACAATTTCTTTTTTCAGAAATGTGGACTCTCATTTGATTTTTAACTTTCATGATGTCTTTTAAATTATCATTACTTTTTAAGGACAAATTATATAAGACCGCTTTTTAGCTGTTTTGAAGACGAAGAATAGTGCTAAATAATGCATTTAATAGAAAATATCAAAACCATTTCAGGCGTCCTCTATATAACCACAAAAAACCTTTTTTTTAACTTTTAGGTTAGGATATCCCAAATCCATGAGAGATGGAGCAATTCTGAGATCAAATTCTGACTTATCATGGACTTATACATCGAAAATAACTATTTTAGTTTTGGTTTGTTGTATTTTTTTCAAATGTACCGTTTCCAACCGTTTTTCAAAAATCTGTCGTTGAACTTATATTAGAAACTTTTTTTTTTGTATTCAGTAAGTGCTCACGTGTAATTTGACACCTTTTCTTGGAGTTCAAGACAATTTGATTTAATTTTTTTCCTGCCTGCAGACATTTATGAAAAAAAATAGCTTTTGAGTTCACACGGGTTGAATCATAGGAACTTCAAATAACCTTCTATTTTAAATTTTATTTTTCCTGTGGAAAGGATGTTTTATGCATTTTAGGTAAGAAAATAAAAAAAAATTTTAAATTCCTCAAATTTGGCTTAATACTTAAAAGACGAAGTGTCATGGGCGAAAAAAGTGATGATATTATGCATGATATCGGCCGTAGCTCAATCATTTTTCACCCAAATTTTTAAGTTTTCTTAGCTTTCCATCAAAATTAAATGCATGAAAGTTCGTTAAGAAATGGCTGAGTTACGAATTTTTTCGCCTCTAGGTATAAAACGAAAAAAAATCCTTGGATTACGAAGAAAAACCGAGTATGCCGAAAATTATTTTTTCGAGTGCCAAACACGATGTGAAACCTAGAATTTCTAAATATTTAGGAATTTGTTGCACAGTGTAATTTATGTTGAACATATAAAATATATTATCGGTGGCGGATTCAGGATTCACCTATGTGGAGGCAAGATCGGACGACAAAAAGAACTACTTTTGCGATTATACAAAATGGGCCAAAATTACGTGTTGATCTAGTTTTGTATCTAAGAAATAGTCAAATCATAGAAAGTTTCAAAAAACTTTCTTTAAATACGTTTAATAATTCCATTTTTTATCACCTACCCCCCGTTCAGTCCAATCAAGGTTATCCGGTTTTGGTTTTTATAGCATTAATTGTAGACTGGGACCTCCTAATTACGACTCTGTGCTTTTTTTATCACGTCAGGATCTTGAGGTATCTGTCTCAAAAGGAAAAAAATCACTGTTTTGAGGTCTACTCAAAGCTATATAATGAAAACAGTGAAATTTAATTTTATTAATGGAAACTGCTTTTAAAAAGCCATACTTTAACCATTCTTAAATTTGGATCTTACTTTTCGAGTACTAAACCTTCAAAAAGCATATCCCTCAGTAAAAAAAAGGCCATTTCCGGACTGAAAAATTAAAATAAGTTATAATTTATTATTATTTCATCAAAAACAATTTTATTACAAAAATTTCGAGCCCTACTAAGATCGGATAAAAACGAGAGTTCTATTCAAAATTTAGTGAATGAACCTACTAAGTAACTGCCTTCTAAATTGACAGAATAAATGCTTCATTTGTTCATTTACTTAATCTAAAACCTGTTATAATTTTTGAACCAAATGACCTTTTCCAATAAACGGTGCCAATATCATAGCAATACAGCATACTCAGAACTTCAGACGATTTTTATCATAGACACTCCGAAATTCACCAAAAATGGTTTCGAGGAGTTTTTTTTTTCAGAAAAATTTTAAATTTAAAAAAACTTTCGCATTTATTTAAAAAACCCCCATTAAAGTTTTTTTTTAACAGTACTTTCAATAAAGTCACAATTTCGAAGCTTTAAAATAGTATATGACTAAAGATGTGACTAAAGATTTTTTGGCTGTTGAACGCCCGAGGCAGGCAAAACGTTGTATTTACTCAAGAGCAAGGCACCTTACGGAAAAATTGTATAATATTTATAAAGCTTAAAATGCTAAGAATTGTCCAAGGAATACGTGTGATTTTTCGAATTTTTTGGATTCTTTTAAGTTTTTTTACAAGTTGTTGAAAATTGGTCAAAACCAACAATTTTTCAAAAAAAAATTAAAACGTTCAAAAACTTCACACGTATTCCTTGGACGATTCTAAGCAGTCACAATTGTATGCTTATTGAAGAGGCATTAGCTCCCATAGCCTCCTCTCTAGATCAGCCACTTTTCACAGCTTTTTTATTTTAATTTCAATTAACTAAACAGAAAAAAGAAAGAGAGGAGAGTTTTATTGATAAAATTTTTAACTGACGTCAAATTTTCTTAACACTAAGATCACAAAGTTGTTAATTAATTAGTTTTCATGCCGCTCTAAAATAAGACAAAAAAAGAGCTGCTGTGTAAAATAATTCCAAGTGGATTTTTTTCACCGCAATTGTCTTTATTTATGCATGACAAACATAGTGTGAAAAGTCCATTGCAAAGTCGTGTGCGCATTAGAGGTGTTTTAAGAATGTATGGAGATCCTTAGTAACAACATTTTGATACTTGACACCCCTCAATTTTGTGAGGTTGGAAAAAAAATGAGATTGCAAAAAAAATTTTGGGGGTGGGGTGAAGGTAAAGGTTGGCGCATCGAGGTCAAAGGTGAGAGAAAAAGAGAAAAAATGTACATACAGCCCTGCAAATGCTCAGGGGTCACCTCTAGAGGGGTCAAATGTATGACCAACCCACATTATTTTTCCTCCACCAAAATTTTTACCAAACATACTTACCCCCTATCTCTAACTCCTAAGGAGGCTCCCATATAAAATTGACATTTTTACGAAATCGACCCCCACCACTCCCTGGGTGCCCCTAGAAGGGTCTAATGTGTGACTGGTCCCTGATATTTTTTTCTCCCCAACATTTTTTTCTAACATACTTACCCTCTATCTCTTACTCTTTAGGGGACTCCCATACGAAATAGATGTCATGGACATGAAAAATATGGAAAGGAAATCCTCAAATAGGCCCATTACTGCCCAGAGGTCACTCCTAGAGGAGTCAAATATAAGACTGACCCCCATTAGCCCCCTTCCAAAGATTTTTCTCAGCATACCTACCCCCTATTTCTAATCCTTAAGGGGGCTCCCATACAAAGTTACTGTTTTTATATAAAATGCCCCAACTGCCCTAACTGGCCCACGGGTACCCATAGAAGAGTTAAATGTATGACCGACCCCCATTATTTTTTCGCGACCTATATTTTTTGGCCACATACTTACCCCCTATTTTCAACCCTGAAAGGGGCTGCCATACAATTTTTGTTTTTTTATAAATTTTCCTAGAAATAATGGGGGTCGGTCATACATTTGACCCTTCTAGGGGTACCCATGGTTCAGTCATGGTCCAGTTAGGGCAGTGGGGGCAGTTTTAAAAAAAACCGTAACTTTGTATGGGAGCCCCCTTAAGGATTGGAAATAGGGGGGTAGGTAAGCTGTGAAACTTTGGAGGGGGGGTAATGGGGGTCGGTCATATATTTGACTCCTCTAGGAGAGACTCCTGGGCAGTTATGGGCCTATTTGACGATTTCCTTTCCATATTTTTTATGTCTATGACGTCAGTTTTGTATGGGAGCCCCCTAAGGAGCTATAGATAGAGGGTATGCATGGTGGGAAAAAATGTTGCAGAGGAAAAAATATTAGGGGCCGGTCATACATTTGACCCTTCTAGGGGCACCCTAGGAGTGGTGGGGGTCGATTTCCTAAAAATTTCAATTTTGTATGGAAGCCCCCTTAGGGGTTAGAGATAAGGGGTAGGTATGTTTGGTAAAAATGTTGGGGGAGAAAAAAAAATGTGGGTCGGTCATACATTTGAACCCTCTAGAGGTGGCCCCTCTTGTAGGGCTGTAAGTAAATTGTTTCTCCTTTTCTCTCATCTTTGACCTCGATGCGCCAACCCTTACCCTCACCCCACCCCCAAAATTTTTTTTGCAAACTAATTTTTTTTTCCAACCTCACAAAATTGAGGGGTGTCAAGTATCAAAATCCAAAATTCGTGCACTAAAACACCCCTAGTGCGCATAAAAAGTTATTAAGGCTCAAAGGTCGCTAAAATCAGTTTTTTGCAAATATCTCGCTAATGCTAACTTTTACAGAAAAATGTTGGTCTGCAATTTTGTAGCACAGAAAATTTCCTACAAAAGTACGCTAAAAGTATTTGCGTACGACTTCTAGTTTAGAAGATCATCCAATTTAAAAAGTTGTTAACAGTTATAATATGAAATACTACCTATGAGTTCATATTAAAATATCTTACTTTTTAAATTGCAATAACTCTTCAATGAGAAGTCGAACAAACAAAATTAAAATGCCGTTTGAAAGATAATTTAATTTTCTATACACCGTACAAATTTCGGAATATAAGCGATTAAGGGTTCAGAAGCAGTTCTAGTGGTGTTATAAGTTGTATTAACCAAAAAGCATTTCGACCTGTGCTACTGTGTACAATTCAAAACAGAAAAAACCTCTTCAAACGCAGATGTTACTTCGCTGGCAATTTCTTGTAATTCCTCGGAAGAGCTGGTATTCTTTTAGGTTATTGTGTTTGTCTCCTCGGAGGAAGTACTGGCTTCAGTTTTTTTCCGATGGCATTACAATGAAAAAACTGTTGAAGGGTAAGTTATTTCATGAAAACTTGAAAATAAATAATATTTGATTGATACTGCACTTACTTGCACCATGAGAAAAGTGCTGAGCACCAAAATTAAAAATTTCATAGACATGCCGTTGTCCAAAATTTTGGTCTACCGGTATGCAATATTAAAACTAAATTGAGTTGCTTAAAGTCGGTGTACTTATGGTTGTAGTTGCAATATATGTTATCTGTAAAATTATATACTATGGTCAAATGTGCTCACTACATGTTTTTTTTTTAGAACCGAAATCTCTCTTGGGCTACGAAATACCAAATTATTTTCCAGCAAACGTCTACTTATTATTTATGTAAATACTTGCATTGACGTTTAGTTTTTGCCCTATGCTCCTTCTAGGAGTTAAAGGAGAATACAATACATTGACGTTTAGTGCATCTCTTATCTTGGTAGAACTCGCAATAGTATTTTGTCTTGAGACCATACCACACCACACAGATTACTGCTTTATTGGACATTATAAGAGGTCGGCCACGTATCCCAAGACGTGGAGTGTACTTTATAACATTTTGAAGCATCGTTGGTGAACAGCATGTTAAATTTTTCATTTCTCTGTAAGTTGTGCCTTTCCAAATTAATTTTTTTAAGAGCAAGTCAGAAAATATGGCTTAAAATAAGTTGTACGTGTCTTCCTGATCTTCTGCATCAGATCGAATTTTTTTTTAATCGGTCCTTGAAAATTGCTATACATGTGTTGAGTCGACACACTAAATTTTACGATCCTTACATTTGAGGTATATCACGTGTTCTGAAAGCTTATACAGGATATTATGAGGAATATTTTTATAGAACACTTTAACACACCATATATTCCACAAATGGGTAATTTTTAACAATTCCTTAAAAAGGTACAAAAATTAACCCTAAAACAGGGAAATAATGGATCATATGCACATAGAAATATTTTCTATAAAATTTCACTTATAGTTGCCGAACACTAAAAAGTCGAAAATTCACCGCGAAACCAAAAAATCGTCAATATCAAAAAAGACCTCACACACTTCATGTTAATTAAATTTTTTAAAGGTAGTATTCTTAAGTTTTAAACATTTCTTGACTTCGGTGACACCTAATGAAATTTTTCGTAGAATATTTTTTGTAACATGCAAACCCAATATAACTAACCTGTTTTTCTGGAAAAGGTGTGAAACAGACCCACAAAAACAGCATACAATGGATTTGCTATGACCTTGGGACAATAAGTTTTATCCAATATGTGGTGGGGTGAAATTACGGAAATTCGTTTCTTGTGCGTATTTTAGCTAAAAAAAAAAATGAATAATTCTAAGGTTAAGTATCAGAAATTACTCTTGTATATTTTGACTCTAAGCGAAAAATTTTAGGGATGAAATTTTTACTTTTTAATGTTCAGCACTTAGTAGTGAAATTTTATAGCAAATATTTCTGCAGTACACACTGACTCAATAATGCCCTGTTTCTACAAAAATATTCCTTGCAATATCCTGAATAAGTTTACTGAACACATAATGCACCTCAGATGTAAAGATCACATAGTTAAACTCATCGATTTAACACAAGAATGAAGTATTTTTATAACTCAGAGTATATTCACTTTGTCCTACCGTTTGTAACGCAGAGAAGGAAGCGTGGGAGGTATGAAAAAGTATATATATTCTTGATCAGCATCACCTCCTGAGTCGATATAGCCATGTCTGTCTGTCTGGCTGGCTGGCAGGCTGGCTGGGTGTGCGTTGAAATACATTTTTTGGGAAAACTGAGCAACATAATTCAATGAAATTTGGTATTCTGCCTCCGTCGTTAAAGTTAGCTCGGGGGATAGAAAAGAAAAAAATCGGTCTACAGACACGCCTACCGCCCATACAAAAAAAGCATTCAAAATGCAATAAAAAGAGCATTATTTGCAATAACGGAAGCAAAATACACATAAATACTAGGAAAAGTAAGTACAAGCTCTGAGCAAAAACTAGGCAAATAAGGACAAGAGGGTGTGGCACCTCCCATATAAACAAAAGTTTCAAAATGTTATACTGAAAGCGTTTTTTGTGGTAACCCAACCATATTGCACTCAAACACTCAGATCAATAAATGCAGGCTCTGAGAAAAAACTGGACGAATTCGAAAAAGAGGGCGTGGCACCTCCCATATAGCAAAAGTTTCAAAATGATAATTTTTGAGATAATCCAACCAAATTTCACCCAAGCACTAAAAACATTAATGGCAAGCTCTGAGCAAAAAGTAGGTGAGGTAGGACTAGAAGGCGTGGCACCTCCCATATAAGCGTAAGTTTCAAAATGCTATACTGAAAGATTTTTTAAGAAAACCTAACCGAATTTCACTCAAACACTCAGAACAGTAAATGCATACTCTACGCAAAATCTAGGTAAGCTCGGAGACAAGGACGTGGCACTTCCCATTTAAGCAATTTGTTCTTATACTCTTCTAGGAATTATGGAAGAATAAAACAATTTATTTTAATAAAAACTTGTATGTACAAGAATATTGCATAGTATTTATCAACTAAGATACCACCCTCACTAGTTTTTTTTTTTCTCATGTACAGTGTATTTAAAAACTTCAAAAGTCGATGCTGGAGAAAAACGATGAGACACGGGTATTTTTTGTTAACGTCTACTTTAAGAATTTCATATACATCGTTGATCCACTTCCATAAATTTTTCAGGAGACAGAATACAAGCTCTTAAATATGTGAAAAATCTGCCATATCAAAAAAAAAAAAAACACTTTACGAAAAAAATTCGCATATATTATATTTTGGCACCTTTACACATAAGTTTCGTAATAATCGTAATTTATGCATTCGTAGATCGTGAAAACAAACCAAATCTTAACGAAATAAAATTTAAGACAATTTTTTTTATACATCCATACGCACTTTATTAACCAGACAAAAAAATACATAACTCCACGTTATTGTTTTCCTTCGCTTGAGTCAGCAGATGAAAAAAAATCTACTAAGTAAGTAAATTTCTTCATTGGATCAGGCTCACTTTTTGCTCTCACATAAGTGTCATGGACAGCTTTTTGTTCTTGTTGCGTTTTAGGAGATAAGGAACTCCAATATTTTTCCATTGCGGCAATCAAATGATCTGAAGTTGTCGTAAATATTTTAAGAACTTCTGGCTTTAAATTGTCTATAACTTTTATTATGCCTTTATCGAACTGTGAAAGATTTGCTGTTGGTTCTTCGATTCCTTTAAAATTATCGAAAGTTTTAAAGAATTCATCAATAAAGTTAGACTTCTCCGATTGATCAACAACATTCAAGTTTTTTCTTTTTTCATAAAGTTGCTTAATTTTTTGTAGGTTTTCTTCCCATTTGGATTTAGTAGCATTTTCGGTGGCGCTTATATTAGCGATTAAGGGTTCAAAAGCAGCTCTAGCGGTGTTATAGATTGAATCAACAAAATTTAACATTTCCGTCCGTGCTACGGTGTAAAATTCAATAGTAGCATAAACCTCAGATGTTACTTCGCTGGCAATTTCTTGTAATTCCTCGGAAGATCCATTATCCTTTATTTTGTTTGTTCCCTCGGAAGAAGTACTGGCTTCAGTTTTTTTTCCGATGGCATTACCATGAACAAACTGTTAAAAGGGTAGGCAATTTGATGAAAACTTAAAAATAAATTATTGTATACGAGAATACACTTACTTGAACCAATAGAAAAGTGCTGAGCACGAAAATTAAAAATTTCGTAGACATGCCGATGTCCAAAATATGTAGTCTGTCAGAATGCAAAATTGAAACTAAATTGAGTTGCTTAAAGTTGGTATGCTTATAGTTGTAGTTGGAATAAATGTTATCACTGAAACTATGTACTAAGGTTAAATTTAATACTTAGAATACATAGTTTTGATTATTATTTCAATGCTGCTGCTTTTGGCATAAAAAGCATTATTTTTATACCCTACACCCAGGGTATATTCACTTTGTCCTTCCGTTTGTAACCCAGAGAAGGAGGCGTGGCAGGTATAGAAAAGTATATATATTCTTGATCAGCGTCACCTCCTGAGTCGATATAGCCATGTCCGTCTGTCTGGCTGGCTGGCTGGCTGGCTGGCTGTGTGTTGAAATACACTTTTTGGGAAAACTGAGCAAGATAATTCAATGAAATTTGGTACACTGCCTCCGTCGTCAAAGTTAGCTCGGGGGATTGAAAATGAGCAATATCGGCTAACAGGCACGCCTACCGCCCATACAAAAAATATATTCAAAATGCAATTTTAGGAGCATTTTTCACGACAATGCAACCAGAATACACATAAGTACTTCGAATTGTAAGCGCTAGCTCTGATAAGAAACTGAGCGAATTCGGAAAAGAGGGCGTGGCACCTCCCATATAAGCAAAAGCTTCAAAATGTTATACTGAAAGCGTTTTTTGAGATATTCGAACCAAATTTGACTCAGACACTAAAAATTATAAATGAAAGCTCTCAGCAAAAATTGGGTGAAATCAGAAAAGGGGGCGTGGAACCTCCCATATAAGCAAAAGTTTCAAAATGCTATACTGAAAAAGTTTTTTGAGATAATCCAACTAAATTTCACTCTGACACTAAAAACTATAAATGCAAGCTCTGAAAAAAAACTGGGTGTACTCGGACAAGAGGGCGTGACACCTCCCATATAAGCAAAAGCTTCAAAACGCTATACTGAAAGCGTTTTTTGAGATATTCGAACCAAATTTGACTCAGACACTGAGAATTATAAATGAAAGCTCTCAGCAAAAATTGGGCGAAATCAGACAAGGGGGCGTGGCACCTTCCATATAAGCAAAAGATTCAAAATGCTATACTGAAAGAGTTTTTTGAAATAATCCAACTAAATTCCACTCTGACACTAAAAACTATAAATTCAAGCTCTGAACAAAAACTGAGTTTACTTGGACAAGAGGGCGTGGCACCTCCCATATAAGCAAAATTTTCAAAATACTGCAGTGTAGGGTATTTATTTTTTGGCCGGGCCAAAATTTACACCCTTACTAGTTTTAATTGAGGAAAGCAAAACTTTGAATGTTGTGTTTTAGATTTGTTAGAATATATTTTGGAAAAGATTATCATACAGAACTTTGATAATTGTAGGATAACATATATTAATTCTTAAAAAATGTATTACTAACTTCGGCGTAGTAGATTACGAGTACTAACACTAACAGTTTGTTTATAATTTTGTTTAATTTACCAGAAAAAATAGAATGAACATAACAAAGTACATCTCAATAAAGAATTTTTTTTTGTTAAATATCAATTTAAATTTCATATAATCTTCATAGAAACGTTTTTTTTCTTATCAAACTATAGGTCCAAAAATGTCATAAATACTTAAAAAATTTATGGGTTTAACTTTACTTAAACTTTTTTTACGTTTATTGCGAGCTGTAAAAATATGGCGTATCGTAAATGTTAATTAAGTATTCTTCAATCAAGACAGATCTATTTGTTTGAACATTTTCATTCAATATTTTTTTTTTTTTTTTTGATTTTCTTGAAAATTTGCCTAATTTTTCTCAAATTTTTATTCGGCGACGAAGCACTTCCATTATAATTTAGGCATTTGTATATGTCAGCATTTTTTTTTGTTAACCCAGCAGTTCTCAAGGAGACAATTGGCACAATATCACTAGCAAAGTAGCTAGCGAAACACGTACTAGTTCCTTTTTTGACCCCGGGTAATGCAAGAAGTCGTCAGTTGAAAAATAAAATATAAAACATGAGCGATAAAAATGTTTAAATTTCAAATCTTCTTTGGAGAGACTTTTTAGTTTCAAAATTTGAGTAATTTTGTTTTTCAAAAAAGCAACAAAAAAAGAAAGAGAACACAACTACGTCAATAAGCTTTATAAACGAATGAGCTAAGGACTTCGTAATTTGTCAACATGGGTAAAAAACTTTGTACCCCTGGTTCGAATCTCAGTATGGGTAGTTTGATTTTTTTTTTTTTTTTTTCACTAAGAGAACGCCTTGCAAGCAAGCTTCTTCTCACTAGTGAAGTAGATAGTGAGCGGTGGAACAAAAGGTGGCAATTGACACCGGCAATGACAAGCTAATGTAAAATTCGTCAGTTCGAGCTACATAAAGAAGATTGTGGAGAGAGTAGTACTATACCCATTTAGACCAGCGAATTCATTAGTTTAGAACTAGTCGAAGGCGCTGCAGGGAATTATGCCGTAACGGAGGATCGGATGCGATTTTGTAAATAGTAAATAAAGAATCGAAGAACGTTTTTGGGCATTTTTTTCTTTCTGAACTGAATACTATACTGAAAACTTTCGAGAAATATCTTTAAAATATTCACAGGGAAAATTTTTGAATTTTCAATCGATTTTTAAAAACAAACCTCTGCAAATCCGTCTGGGGCATACGAGTATCCTCTAAGCATCTTGTAGCTTTATAATATAAACATTGTTTACGGAAAATATTTCACGATCTAAAAAACAGTTTCAGTTTTTTTTTTTTTCATATTGAAAAAATGACACCTAAAAGCAGTTTTAAGAGTTTTAAGTTATAATGGGTTAAAGTTTTCTACAAAAATATTTTACAAAAGATTTCAATATTGGTCACCGAAGTCAAAAAATGCTTAAAACTTAATATCAATGCGTTAAAAAGTGTAATAAAAATGTAATGTGAGAAGAAGTCATTGGATGGAAGGGATGTAGCGGGTTAAAGTTTCCTGCAAAGATAATATCCTAAAAAACTTTGCTGAACACTTGATACCTCAGATGTTAGGATCGTAAAGTTTAATATGTCAATTAGACACAAGATTTCGTTAAAAGGGGAAAACTTTGACCCCCCCTCCCTCTAAAAAAAAAATTCAGATATAAACTTTCAAAACGCCGAAACACGTATACTTATTTTTGGACCCCTTTACCATAATTCATTAACAGAACCTTGTTATTTTGGAAAAAAAGCTAAATTTGTTGTACATTGTTATCAAAGAAATATTTCTCATTACATATGTAAATTTCGAGATAACTTAAAAACTTCAAGAAATATTCAAAACGATCAAGAAATTTGTTAATGGAATCCGATTTGACTATAACTTGGCATAAGCAATAGTAGCATAATGGAAAAAATTACTGTCAAATATTTTTTCAGAATTTAAAAAAATGGCGGAGATATGGGACCAATCCTCCAAAAATTGGAGTGGGCCTGCCAGTGGTTCTCCAGAAAAACAATAAAATTGTGTATCTTCCGCAATTTTTCAGTACATTTTTTCAATTGAAAATTCTTATTAAATAAAATTTTCAAATTCAAACTATCCTTTAGTTAAAAAATTTCAAATTCAAAAAAATTTTGTTGAAAAATTGCGGTATTAGCCACATTTTATTATTTTTCTGGAGTACCACTGGCAGGTCCACTCCATTTTTTGAAGGACTGGTAAGTTATACCTGTAGCTTTTTTTACAAGAAAAATAAGAAATATCAAAAAAGACATATTTTGGGAAACTCAATTTAAATTTTTTTTTTTTTTTTTTTCAGTGTAAAGTATATAAAAAAGAAAAAAAATATTTTTGCAATTTTTTTTTTTAAGGCTGTTTTAAGACAAATCATTTGACACCATAAAATTGAGAATTGGATAAATGCAACTCAAGTTATAGCTTCTCAAAGAAAGCTAACCTAAAAATTTCAAAGTCCCATAACTCCGCCATTTTTTAAAATTTTGAAAAAATATTAGCCAGTAATTTTTTCACTATGCTTCTATTGCTTATGCCAATTTATAGCCAAATCGTGTACCATCAAAAAAATCTGGATCGTCTTGAAATGGTTAACACCAAGGATAAAAAAAAATTTTTAAAGGCTAAGAAGTAGGCCGCTAAAAAAATTAGGGAAATTTCATCTTAAACTGAATATTATTTATCTCGAATAAAAATATTTTCTCCCCTCTAACACAATTTTTCATGCTTATGTTTAATTTTTCGTCAAAAGGCACCGCCTGCTATCAGGCCATAAAGAACTCATGCACATAAAATTGGTTTGACATTTAATATGGCAGTGGCACTAAGCTATAAAATTCGCACATCACATCACTAGTGGTGCCGCCACCGAATAGAGTGTGAATATTAACGCCATTCCATTTAATGACTTCACAGAAACTGTAATATAAACTGACGCTATTCTTGGAAATTACTTCCAAAACATTTTAAATAAAGTCATTTTATAAAAAAAAGAGTTCCTGAGGTCTGCAAGGGCATATGAAATACAGTGTGTACTTACCGCATGTTACTGCCGATGTCACTTGTCACATTTGACGTTTGCCAACGCTGCCGTCGTGCGCCATTTCTTCTTTTACTGCACGAAATTAATGTCAGCAGAATGTTTATTGCATAAAAATTAAATTGAAAGAAAAACACAAAATAAAAATAAAGAAAATTAAAAGTAAAGTGGAAAAAATAATTTGCAGAGAAACATAAAACAAAAACCTTAAAGTTTGACAGCAGAAACAACAAAAGTACGGGGGATGGATGGGATTTATAGTTAAAAATACGTTTTAATTGATTTTCAAAATAAGAATGTCAACAAGACAAAGCTGCAACAACAACAGCAAGACACGAAAAAAACTAAGTGAATTGCAATAAAAATACGTGAAATTGCATCTAAAAAAACATTGTGCTAATATGCCTGCAGCTGAGGATAGAGAGCGATACAAATGTATCGAGTAAACTTTAATATCATCTCAGCTCAAAATCACATAAAAAGTTATAAACCATTTTAAGCCTAATTTCATATGAAACTAAGAATAAGTAATGTATGTATGTATTCTCCTATAACTCCTATGAGAAGCATAGGGCCAAAATGAAACTTTTCTATTTGTCACGATCCTTTGCAATGACTTTTATCTCTTGCCATGACTTTCCCGAATCATGTATCTCTTTATTAGGCGACCTTTTCCAGGTGGTTCTTGGTCCACCACATCCTCTACTACCTTGTGGATTCCGCTGTGTGGTTTCCGAAAAGTATGACTAGTCCATCTCCACTTGCTTTGGGCCTCTAGTTGCATTTTTGGTGTAGTTCGGTGTTAAAGATAGTGTGAGACCACCAAACCTCTATTATGCGCTTTAACCAATTGTTGGCAAATACTTGCTCATTTATAGTTCGGTTACAAGCCATATAACAATACCGATTTCATATTTGAATAAAAAATGCGCGCTTTTGTCATCCGCGTAGTCGAGATCTTCTAAATGTTCGGAAAAGTTCCATTGGATACCCCTTTTGGCCTTATTAAGAGATTTATCTAGGATATCTTCAAGAACAATAAGGAAGAGAGATAGTGATAGCAAACAGCCCTGCCAAACGCCTGAATTAGTGGTGAATGTTGGTGACAATAACCCGTTCTGTAACACACTACATGTAAAGCCATCATTTTGTGCATTAGGGTGTACGTTATTCACCAAGTTCAAAATTTCGAGAAGGGCCCCTTAAACTGACGGATTCAGTGGCCAGTAATAAGATAAAAAAAGATAAATTTCAAAAGCTTCCAGAAAAGCGTGCAGCTTTTGAAATTATATTTTTCATACAAAAATCTATCATATTAAAATTTTATCAAAGTATAGAAAAATTCTAAAAATAAGGTTGTTTTGAATAATTCATGCATGATAAAATTCCGTTAAACTCAAAGTCATAACTAGTCTCGTTCTTATTTTATGACTCTGAACAGTTGGTTCCAATGGATCCAAATTTGAAAAAATTAAAAAAACAGAGTATGCAGGGTGCATGTCCCTGGATGGAAAAAATGCGAGCCGAAAGGTCCTTCCTGGCTTATCTCCTTCAGGAGAAATTGACCACATAGATATTTGCTACAAAATTTCGAAACTAGATCTGAACACTAAAAAGTCGAAATTTCATCCCGAAAGCCAACAAATCGTTCAAATCAATGAGAACTTCCCACATTGCATATTTATTACATCTCTGATGCGCTTTCCTTAAGTTTTAAGCATTTTTCGTCTCAAGTGACTCCTCCGTAAAATATTTTTGTAGAATACTCTAACCCATTGTAGCCCAGTTTTTTTTTGGGGAAAAAGGGGGTTGAAAGACCTATAAACACAGGATATAATGTGTTAACGAGTTCTAGGAAAATGTTCATTGTGTGATTTCGTCATGATCTTAGGACAAAGATTTTTAAAAAAATTTAGTTTTAGACTTTTTCCGTGTGGTGAAACTACGAAAATACGTTATTTTTGGGGATTCTAGTTAATGTTAATTATGAAATATTATTTTTTTTATATATGTACCTTGATTCAAGAAATAAATTAGATGTGATCTATTCATTCCGAACATTTTTGAAATCGTATCAAAATAAAAAATGTAGTCGTTTTCTGAAAAATCTCGGGTTGATATGGTATTTATCTCATTACGATCTCAAAAATGCTCATAATGTAGTTCGATATTTAACTTTTGTTTCTTGAAACAAGATATGTATACAAAAGAACATATCAAATTTCCAAACTTCACCACACTGTAAAACTCTAAAACAAAATTTTTTAAGAATCGTTGTTCTAAGATCATGACGAAATCACACAATAAATATTTTCCAAGAACTCATTAACCCATTATATCCAGTGTTTATGGGTCTTTTCAATCCCATTTTTCCAAAAAAAAACTGGGCTACAATGGTAAAGTATTCTACAAAAATATTCTACGGAAAATTTCACTAAGAGCCACTTACGCCGAAAAATTCTTAAAACTTAAAAAAAGCGCATCAGAAATGTAATAAATATGCGATGTGAGAAGTTCTCATTGATTTGAGCGATGAAGAACCACGAGACACGGGTATTTTTTTTTTTTTTTTAAGTCAATTTTAACCCTTTCGACCCGGCTGGGGCAATATATGTATGTAAATTGGGATATATTGTCCCAGCCGGGTCGAAAGGGTTAAGAATTTTTTTTGGATTTTCTCATGTGTCTTACAAAAAGTTCGAAATCTTTAGCGACTTCAAAAATCATAATATCGATCTTATGCAAATGATACTGCGCTATGGGTAGCGAGAGCGAAGCGCATCCAAATAGCATTTCTGAATGCGAGAGCGATGTGCATCCAAAGCAGTGTTGCCTGGTAGGTTCTCCTATTTTCCCCCAGATTGCACGAGATTTCCCCTAAATTTTGGTTATCTGACGAAATTTCCTCTAAATAGAAAATGTTATATTTTGCGACCAAAAAAAAGATAGTTCCAAATTTCATAACGAAATTTCCCCCAAATTTCATAACGAAACTTCCCCCAAATTTTGGACTTTTGACAAAATTTCCCCTAAATATGGAACATTTATTTTACAAAAAAAAAAAAATTTTCCAAATTTCAAAATGAAGTGAATGTTGTTTTAATATATTTTATAAATATAGATATTTTTGTTGACATGTACTAAGTAAAATGTAATTTTTTATATTTTCAAATAAGGTTTTCTTAACATTTACATAAAAGTATCCTATAGATTTCCCCTAGACCTTTTTCAAATCCCCTGAACAAACCCCCTAAATAATGTATCCCCTAGATTGCCCCTAGACCTTTTAAATTCCCCTAAATCTAGCGGGAAATCCCCTAAGCTGGCATCACTGATCCAAAGAGCATTTCTGGTAGCGAGAACGAAGCGTTTTCGGTCACGTATTTACGCACAAAACAAAATAAGTCGATAAGTCAGCTCGTAAGAGCGCAAGGATGGAGCAGTGGTCTAGCGACTGGCACTGCGATTGAGAGTTGTAGCAACCGTGTGAGGTCCTCGGTTCAACTCCGGCCCAGACCTAACACAAAAGTTTTTCAACTTGCAATTTTTCAATTATAATTAATTTAGTAAAATAAAAATAATTATATTACATCAAAAAAAAAATAATAGTCTGATTGAGTCTTTGTGGCGAAAGGCGTAAAATTTCAATTAAAAATTAATTTTTTAAAAATTTTTATTGTCATCCAAAAAGCATCCAAAGAGCATTTCTGAATGCGAGAGCGTTGCGCTTCGAAAGAGCATTTCTGAATGCGAGACCGATGCACATCCAAAGAGCATTTCTGGTAGCGAGAACGAAGCGCTTCCTTTCAATGACTTGCCAATGTTTATTTCAGCGCTTTTGGATACGAGAGAGATGCGCTTCACTGCTTCTTTAGAGCGCTTCAGAAGCGCTATTGATGCGCTCCATTCCCCATTGGGTATGTTCTGAAAATTGCTACAAGCCAAGGCAAAAAGAATCAAATCCTTTCCATATGACAAAATCGTGAAAGCAACAATGACAGCAGCAGCAGCAGCAGCAAATATGCTGCAACAACGAATTGCTAGAAATGAAGATGATGCAGTGGATGTAACAAAAATGGAACTGGAACTAATGCGAAAACATTTAATTAGTGTAATGTTTCTTTACTGTCTAGTATGTTTATTTGTATGTATGTAGTGGCAGAAGCAAGAACAGCAGCAATGTGCAACAAAAGCAAGAAATCCAACGAACTTCAACAACTAAATATAAAATTCGGGTATGTACGAAGAGGTCGATTATTTTTATTTTTTGTCTTCTTTGTTTGTGATTGTGTTGGTTGCTGTTGTTGTTGTTGTCAGTTGCGTTCTTGTGTAACAATATTGTTTTCTAGAGACGTGCGCGCATTGCTTTTTTTGGCGACGACAACATAAAATCAGACCTTCAGAACTTTAGAAATTTCAGCTCTATATACTATATGAAATAGTCAGAGACATTCTGCACGTTGTTTATCGAGTTCGAGAGGGCTTTTTCATCTGTCGTCAATGCATAAATCACTTGAACTTGGTCGTACAAATTTGTCAACAGCAACGAAGCATTTCAAATATTTGTTGGCAAATGATGGCAGTAGAAAATGCATAAAAAATTAAAATGTGGCAACATTGTAAATTAATTACATATACATACATACATACATATATGTGCCCGTCCATTGGAAAAAGTGTCTTATTTTCATTCACAAAAGGGTAAATTTTACCAGTTTTCAGTTTAATGTTGAACTCACTGCTTAGGCATGTACTGAACATTTTACCCTGTAAAAATTGATAATTGACAAGCTTTGAACTTCGATATATGGGGAAATCAAAGCAAGTGTGACTTTTGATGTGAACAGGTTTCGGTTCGCCGAGGGAGCACCCGTTGCATTTCCCATCCATTCTAACGTGGGATGGGAACACTTATTGGATGATGCTTAATACGAAAACATGCGTGTGCTACCGCCTGGGAGCTTTATTTTTAAATATTTTTGCCGAAATTCGAGGAAAATCCACAAATTTTGAGTGTGAATTGAAAAAACAGCTTCCGTTATTGAGCTATAACTTTTGAGGCGGTTCACCGGATTGTTTGGAGCTTTCAGGATCCTTAACATGGGTGTTAAGACGTAAGAAAAACTGCATCCCGTTGATGTTCTTCCGGTAGAGTGCTATACACGGGTCTCTCAAGTTGTGTGAATGGTTTTTACCCGAAATCTGGTAATATTCGGTTTCTAACATGCTGCTCTGAAGGCGATTGTTTTTTCGCAATATTCTCCATGAAGTATTAATTTTTAATATCTATATATAAATGGGCAAACGAAATCGGTTCAGTCACTGTTTCTATACCTAAATCTCAACCGATTTGCTTGATATTTCTTTTTTGTTGGAAAGGTTGTGCGGAGAAGCAGTGCATAGGACTATATTTTTTTAAAGTGGGCGGTGCCACGCCCCCAAATGAAAAGAACGCTCTCACAGCTAAACCGCTGCATCGATTTCAACAAAATTTGATATAAAGATAGGGTTAGTACTAAGGAACGATAATATGAGCATTATGTTTTTCAGTGGGCGATGCCACGCCCCTAAATGGAAAAACGCTCTCACGGCGAAAATACTGCATACGATTTTTATGAAATTTAGTATAGGTATAGAGTTAGCACTATATAGCACGATAGCATGATTGATTTTTATGAATTTTGGTATAGAAAGATATCAAAAACTGTTTGCTCTTTAGTAGGAGTTACACGCCTCTAAATGGAAAGTACGATATTGCAACTTAGCTGCTGCACCGATGCAGATAACCCGAACCCAAAGGAAGAATATTAAAAGCTTTTTGTGTTTTATCATCCAAGGAAGGGTATAAAAACTTTTTCCTTTATTTCATGGTCAAATCGAAATGGTCGAATTTTGGCCACAAGGCGAACTCTAGTTATAACTAAAAGTTCTGTCCATGAAGAAGGGTATTTCACCTCTGGTTCATAACATAACTTCAGAATATACTCAAATACCGATTTTTCATGCGTAATTGCGTCTAAAGAAATGGTATTTTGAAGGGCACATCAACCCGGTGGCACAAAACAGTCTCAAATCTTGCATGATCATTGGATCTAGGGCTAATTAATATGAAAAAAAATCACCCCCCAGTACAAACTTGAACAATTGCGAAATTCGAGCAAAATCCACAAATTTTGAGTGTTAATTGAAAAAACAGCTTCCGTTATTGAGCTATAACTTTTGAGAAGGTTCAGCAAATTGTTTGGGGCTTTGAGAATCTCTAACATGAGTATTTAGACGAAAGCAAAACCGCATCCCGTTGATGTTTCTGATTCGCTATATTCAGTGCATCACCCTCGAATAATGATTTGTGAAGATACTGGAGGAGGCGATCGAAAAAATTCAGCTACGCTGGCTGAAAAATACTCCTAATTTATCTAAGCTTGATAGTTCGCGGTCCAAAATAGGGTGCCACATGTTAGAAAAATATCTCTTTTTTTTCGAAAAAGTCGCGTTCGCTGAGATTCCCCATACACAATCTCGAGTTCTTCTTTTTACAATTTCAAATTGCCATAACTTAGTCAATTTTTGGAATTTTCCAGTGATCAGGGTGTCATTCTATTCAAAATTATATGTATTTTTAGAAAATGCAAAAAACCGGTTTTTTATTTTGTGAAGATAAGGTACCCTTTCCACTGGACGGTAACATAAATGTATATATATGCATAGTAGGCCGGGTCAAATTTTTTTGCGGCAAAGAATATAGCATCAAAAAATTCTTCGAAAAATTATAAAAAACTATGCCCAAAAAAATCTATGGAAAATTCTAAAAAACTTTGCCCAGGAAACCATGGGTCTAAAATCAATGTCGAGCCGCCGTAAATTGCGTTGAAGTTTTGATGTACTACCTTAAAATACGATACAAAAAAAGAAAAAATTTAAATATTTTTAATAAGTAATTTTATATGAAACAAGAATAAAAAAATTTTAATTTTTTCTTTTTCTTATTGTATTTTAAAGTAGTACATCTAAACTTCAACGCAATTTACGGCGGCTCGATATTAATTTTAGACCCATGGTTTCCTGGGCAAAGTTTTTTAGAATTTTTCATTGATTTTTTTAGTGCTATACTATTTGCAATTTTTTGCCTCCCGAACAAATTGACCCGGCCTAATGTATATATAATAAATAGTTATGAGATAAATTCATTGACTCAATATAAACGGCAACGGGTTGTTGTCACCGACATTCACCACTAATTCAGGCGTACGGCAGGGGTGTTTACTATCACCATCTCTCTTCCTTATCGTTCTCGATGATATCCTGGATAAAGCTCTTAATAAGGCCAAAAGGGGTATCCAATGGAACTTTACCGAATATATAAATTCTAGAAGATCACGACTACGCTGACGACATCTGCCTCTTATCGTCCAAACATACAGATATGCAAAGCAACATTGAAGACCTTGTCTTGAAATCACAAAAGGCCGGCCTAAAAATCAATGTATCCAAGACTAAAAGCATGAAGCTAAACGCAAACAGGAATGACATCACGTTTAGAGCTGGCAGTGATGACATCGAAAACGTCGATAGCTTCACGTATTTAGGCAGCATTATCTCCATGGATGGTGGAGCAAAAGAGGATATCAACTCAAGAAAAGCAAAAGCAAATGGCGCGTTTTCTCAACTGAATAAAATATGGTCTTCTTCCGTTATATCGACCAAAACGAGAAATGCGTAATTTTGATTCGAATGTGAAATTGGTTTTGTTATATGGGTGCGAAACATGGCTTGTTACTGAACAACTATCGAACAAGCTGTAAGTATTCGTCAAAAAATGCTTAAGGCGTATACTAAAGGTTTGGTGGCCTCGCACTATATCAAATGCCGAGCTACATCAAAAATCCAATCAGAAGGTTATAGCAAACGAGGTCAAGCTACGCAAATGGAGATGGATTTTTCACACTCTCCGGAATCCACAAGGCAGTAGAGGACGTGATGGACCCAAAAACCAACTGGAAAAGATCGCTGGAGGAGGAAATCCAAGAATCGGGAAAGTCGTGGCAAGAGATCAAAGTCATCGCAAGGGATCGCATAATAATTATGAAATATTTACATAGTGTTCCAGTAATGGTTTAGTAGAAGCCATAAGTAGCGCTAATTACACCATTTTAACTCATTTTCGGCAGCTCTTATTAAAACTATAAAATAATGACAGTACAAAAAACTAATGATAAGGTTTTACAGCCAAAGGACCAATTTTTTTTCTGCAACTCAAAAATCAGCACATATCCAACAACTGAATGACACAGGTGTGAGGTGTCCGATTAATCGAACGATGACCGTTAGCCCATACCACAAGATCTCATACAAAATTTCATGTTTTTGGTTTTTGACACTAAACGCTGCCTACGTGTCTCAAGATTAACTAATAAGTGAAATTATTTTAAATTTTTGCGGCTAGATAGCATAAAAACCTATTTTTCCAAGCCTATACCTCTACCAAACTTGGCAAACTTTAATCTAAATTTTTTCAAAACTATCATTTTTGAACAATAAAATTCAAAGCGCCATAACTTTGCCTTCAATCCTTTATCTAATGCTATAAAAAACTCAAATTTGTCACGACGCGTCACATAGTGGGATCTCATCAGATACTGGTTATTTTAGTACAAAGAGATAGTTCAATTAGTCTCTTATTTTTGTATAAACGAACGCTTTTCGGACTTAAACCTGCAAAACATAAATTCTGGACTAAAACATTAAAGTCAACGAACACTTTTTTTGTGTTTTTTGATAATGTTTACGTTTCACCTCACACTGTATGTATTTTGACCATTTGAATAAATAAATTTGTGTGTGGCATTCCAAATCCTTCCGTCCCATTTCTTGTTAAGTGTCTGTCCGAACCTGTTGTTGATGCCTTAAGTAATTTGCTATTATTTGATATGTAAGTATGTGTCTTCTTACCTTGTATGTATGTAGAGTAGAACGGGGTAATGTCGTGCAGGGGGTAATGTCGTGCACTGGCTGTTTTAGCCCAAAGAATTGAATGATTTGCCAACTGTTCGTAAGGTAGGGACCTGCTGACCTACTGAGCTTATGCATATAATACTAGCAATTTTCACCAGTTCGTCTCTACAGAGTAACTTTTTTTTCAAAACGCACGCTTTCGGAACGATAAAAGTGTTTTTTCATCGGGTCAGAAAAATAATTTTCCTTGCGGGAAAATATACCAGGTAAGTGTTTTCTGAAACGAAATATCCTGCCAAAGGAAAGAAGTATTTGGTTTTCGAAAAAAATTTTGGGCTTCACCGAGTTATCGAAGTTGACCTTAAAAACGACCATTGGGGTAATGTCGTGCACATTCACTTACACAAACACAATTTCTCGCTACACAAATGTTGTTACACATGGATGTAACCAATGAAATTATCTTTCGATCAGATGCTTACTCGTTGCATTCGCTTGAGATGTAAGGCTTTGCGAGCATGTCAAAGTTGAGTGCACGACATTGCCCCGTTCTACTCTATATTGCAGAGCATAAGGATACGTTGAAACTAAATTACCGACGTTTGCATGTAGATTGCATGAAATTAATATTAATCAGAGATTAAACTGAACTGTTGGCAGTGATGAGGTGAAAACCTTGATGCTTTTGCTGAGTTGACGTGATTTGAGTTAAGTTGAGTTGACACTTGAAATTATGAGAATATGAGCCAAAATTGTCTGGGTTGCGCTAAGAAATTGCGCTAAGACAGATAAATTGCTTTTAGAAAACCTTTTATGCTTAACTTTAGCTGACAGGCAGACTTTTACTCCATACATATTTGATTTGTATATCATGTATCAAACAGACTAAGGACTGTTGATGTTGTCAGCAGTATCATAGCTTGGTTTAATAATAATCACAGAGAACAAAATTTCAATGTTGGTCAGAATAAACAATATTATTGGCTCAATATTGGCATTATTGTGATATATAATATAAACCGAAAACTCACCTTTAGAATATACAATCAGGAATGCAGCAAACGGCACACAGTGATAAACGACTATGGACCTTAAAAATGTTTACCCCAATCGTCAAATAATTCATAGGGATGAAAAGTTAAGCTATAAAAGTTTAAAATTTTCTTTGGGCTTTGTAGTACAGTGGGCTCAAAGTAGAACTTTGAACAGCAAAAATACTCTATGGAAATTTTAATATTAGCAATCGCTTGATGAAACGCTCTAGTTACTTTTGTTAAAGGCGGATTTATATTGCCAGAAAGTATGTATTTTGTTTCTTCCTTATAAAGATATGTTTTTTTTTCTATCGATTTAATGTGAACTATACCGATTTTGCAAATATGAAAATGCTATTTTTAGACATATGGCGTACATTCAAGAAGTAGTGTTGTTCCTTTTTGTCAACGGTATTGAATAGCTCTAAGCTTCCTCCTTAAATCATGCTTTTAACTTTTGCAATTGGATCATTACTTTCCTAGATAACATCTATTGAAGTGTTTGACGTTTCCAAAGTAGCGTCTTGGCTGGGTTGTGAACCATCCGGTTTTCGACAGATACATTAAAATAACGTGTTTATATGTCATTTTACTCAGCTTATGCATAATTTGTTTAGTTTTTAGCCATGTTGTAAGCACTGTATCTACTTTAATTATTTAGATTTTTTTGTATTTGAACACTTCCATTTTTTTTAGCCTTGTTGGCGTCATTACAACTTGTTTGTCCTCCTAAGGCCTTTTGAATAAATAAGATCTCAAGTAATTATGAAATTATGGTTGTTTTACGTAATATTTTCAGACTTTTATTGGGATTTGCCAGATGGTTCACAACCGAGCCACTTTTCTGGGAGAGCCAAAAATCACGTCCATAGAAAATTGACCATAGGGAGTTGAATTCTTATCAAAACGCTAAACTATAAACATAAAAAAAGTTCGGTTTTATGTTACCTTTCCAACGGTACTCGAAATTATTCAATATCTTTATTTTGTGAAAAGTTAGAGCCCAAAAACAAAAGCCGGTTCATAATCGAGCCCTTCCCCCTATTATTCAATCTTTCCAAAAATCTACTCATTGGATATAATTAAAATTTTTTTTTTTTTTTACCTTTTTCTCAATGGAGCTTAGCTGATTTTCAAACTTTGAGCCGTTTCGTCAGTCAGTCGTATTATGGGCGGTTTTACTTGACGTTGCCAATCTATAAAGTTGAAGCTTCATTTCATGGCATAACTGATGCAATCAATCATTTGTTACTGCGTAACGATGTATAAGAATTGGGGTGGTGGGAGAAGCCAGCCAGTTGGTAACGGTAAATCGCTCGAATGATGAGTTGCTGTTGCGTAAACAAATAAAGTCACAGTTACAGTACAGCAAATTTATGGCATCTAGTTATACTTTGGTTGGTTATCTGTGAAAGTGCAATACATTTCGGTCGGTCTGTTTGTCCATCTGTTGGTTAGTTGGCTCAACAAGGACACAATACGAATATGGATTTAAAGTGCGTGTATGTGTATGTGTTATGACTAATTTAAATGGAATAACTGACTAGTGCCTAGTAATGAAATGACCTTGTAGTTGGATATTTTTGGATGCAGCAATGCGTAAAACGTTCCTTTACCAAAAGGAATTTATTAGTAGATTTTAGTAGATTCATATTTTTTTTTAAATGGAATCATAGTTATTTTTAATAGATTTTTAATGGGATTTGACTTTATAGTAATTTAATAGTTTCACGTTTCAAAATTTCATTGTTAATTGTTGGTTTTAATACTTAAAAAAAAAATTTTGTGCAAACGTAACATTACTAACGGTGGCGATGCTCATATAGAGATTCGTTTCAAAATATAAATTTTCTGCTTGTAAGTCCATTATATTTATAGTGGGCGCCAGACGTAATTGAGTATGCAATATATAACTACTAAAACTGACCTCAGATTTAATAATATAGCCATTCCATGCCCAGCGTAACAAGAAATTTCACACTCCTCGCGATTTCGCTGAAATTTGGTAAAAGGTTTCGTTTCATTCCTAACCTGATAGAAATGGCAAAAAAAAAGTTACGATTTTTTTGGTAACTTTTGCAGAAGTGCAAAGAATGGGAAAATGGGTAAACTAGAAAAACCCTCCTCCTATAATTTTCAATAGCTCGAACATTTCTTACCCGATTTCCATATTCAATATCAATCCATAAGCACATTTAAACTTGGTAAAAAGTACTTGATATATTACTATTTTATTACTAAACTGCAAAAACCGATCCGTTACCTACTTTTTCTTTTTGGAAAAAAAAAAAACATTTCATATGAAAAATGTTTTGCGGCTTATTACTTAGTTCTAAATTTACAACTATTTTAGTACTAAGCTACAAAAAAGATCCGTTTCCTATTTTTGAAATTCCAAAATATGTATGTTTTTTGGAAAGAAATTAAAAAAAATGACCTTTCGTTTGAAATAACAAATTTGTATGTTTCACGGCTTAGAAGCTAAAACTTTTTTAAGTTTTCGAAAGACGAAATTAATCGAAAATTTTTTCACAAAACTCACAAAAACGGTTCATCAATAAAATATTTCCACACCGTTTTTCATTTTCTGACCTACTTTGGAACGGTAGTGGATCAGGCTGTTAGAAGAATAAATGTTTCTTCTATATGGCAAAAAGTACTATTTTTACTACTTTTTTAATAATAAGATTAACGGTCCGTGGCCTACTTTTGAAATCTTTTAAAACATTTTTTCTTAATGGAAGACGTAACTGTATTTCATATGTATCCAATAAAAAGAAAGTATCTTTACCGGCTTAGGAGTTATAACTTTTTTTTTACTAAAATTTTGAAAGTTGTGAATTTCTCGAAATATTAACCCATTTTATTTTTCGATACAGAATACATTTTTGGAGTAATTGGCATCCCCTGATTCCAAATCCGTCATTAAAAAATCCAATGGTATGAATACAGCTTGTTAAAGATAATTTTGGTTATCTGAATCCGTTGCCAAAAACTAGTTTTACGTTTTGCTGTTTTGTTATTTAGTGATTTTTGCAATTTTAAGCAATGATAACTGAAGGTCCTGGCGTGATGGAAGAAAGCAGTTCAGATACGCAATAAGAAAGTCCCATTTCACCATAAAAACCAAGAACAAAAGTCCATGCTTAGACTGGGGGTAGGAGAAGAAAAAGTGGCCAACGCAGATCCTGACAACATCCGTTTTATTGTTGCTTGGGGTCTTATCTATAAGTTTAGTTTTTGGTATCCTAGACTCTTTATAAAGCATCACTGTCATATAGAATTTCAGTATTTTCTCTAAGTCATGTGGGATCAGATTCTAGAATCCTGGCACCTAACAATTGATTTATAAGATGCTCTTGACAGAGGTTACAAAAACTGTCTTCTACAAGGCCCACCTTTTTTAGATAGAATTTGAGTGCAGATTTCATTACTTTTTTTGCTGAAATTTCAATAGTTTTCATGTTAACTGGATTTGGTTTAGCATGTACTTTAGTCTTCTTCCATATCTTTTTTGGGCTCCCCAGTAATTTATTATGGCAACTCTCAAAACAGTTACCACTACATAGCTCTGTCAGTACCTTTATTTTGCCGTAAGACCTATCAGCACTTCATAATGGTTCATATGAATGATAAAACTCTTTATTAACTTTTTGTGTTGGAAGATGTTTTACTCATTTGCATTGAGCTAAAAATGAGACGTAAAAATTTCAGATATTTCAAAAATGTTGTCCATTTTTCAATTTGATTAAATGGTACAAATGGTGATTAATCGGAATGTATTGTCCGTAACGGTAAATGCATGTTGCGAAACCTTATGAATGTACATGAAATCACATATGAACTATTCATATTGTACATTGTACAGAGATGTCATTTTGTAATTAACTTTATTTTGTGCTTTGAGGTAAGTCAATGTTGATTTAATATCTTGAAATGCTTTTCATTTCCGTCATTTTGGTCATTTTGACATGACAATAGCCGATTGCAAATAAAATCACACAGGAAACGAACTAAAATTATTGAATTCAAAAATCATATGCCAAAAATTAAAGCGATGCATCAAACAAAATTTCAGTTAAATTAATGTTATACAAAAGTAAAAAATTTACTTAATTTAACAAGAAAAGAAACTGAAATTATTCCAAAACATGTAGTCGAGCAATATGCCAGGAGCAACACTTTAAAAAAGAGTTTTTATTTTTAAACTTGGTCTATATCTTCCCTTTCTCTTCTCCAACTACCCACTCAACTCTTAATATTTTTCATAGCTTGGCATAGAAGTGAGCATTTTTTCTCGTCTTTTGCAGCTCTTAATTAAAAATGCATTGAATTCATGCATAATTTTGCGCATTAAGAGCCACACATTCAACCCCCATCTAGTCGTCTTCTACCTCGTTCTCACACTTTGTCATCAGCTTGCAAGCGCAGGTTGCCTGTCTGCCAATCTATCTGTCTGTCTGTCTGTACTTAGTTGGCCATTGGCATGTTTGTCTACTTAGCTGGTCTAACTGGAGCGCGATATGTTGAGCTGTGTTCTAAGTGAACAAGAGTTGTGCGAGAAGTCAAGTCGATTTCAGTTGTCAAATGTGTAGGCATTGCGAAAAAAAAAATCAAAGTTGCCATATTTTTGAGCTTAAGAAAAATTGTTTTCGACCAAAATTTTGTTCAGTGCTGAGTCCCATTTCTGGTTTTATGAAGAATGGACTTTTTGCTGTCTGAAAGTAAAGTTCATAATCTCGAAAACATTTGGCTCCAAAAAGACACTGCTACTTTCAAACAATTGCTTAAAAGCATAGTTGTTAAGGAGCTGGTGAAAGAAAAAAATTATGGGATAACATCTTTCGGCAGAAGATAGTTATTGTGAAGCTATGAGTAGATCAATCAACATAAGCCATTTCTTCCAAAAATACTAAAAAAAAGTTCATGTGATATGTGACAACAACGCGTCTGCCATCTATTTCTATTGGGTAAGCTTAAAAAACCAGGTAAGTGCAAGCGGCAGACATTTTTCGTAGTGCGTTTTTGAGTTATTAATTATTTTCTCAATTTTTATGACATATCTAAAACAAATTATGTGATTTCAGCGTCTGGCAGACTACTTTTTTGTGAAGATAACTTCTTAAAGCGTAACAAAACCCATTTCTGCCATTCTAATATTGCTGTAGGAAATATCTATAATTTTGTAAGAATTTAAAAAAAAAATCATTCCTATATGTGGAAAAGGTACATTATCTTCACAAAATCAAAAACAGTTTTGTTTTGAATTTTCAAAAATATATAAGCCATGTTCAGGATCCGGTGCAAAAGGTCTTGCATCATAGCATTTGTAAATAGGTGTTAAAAAATGTTGCTATACAACAACAAAATATATAGGATTGAATTTGCATTTACATTTACATTTTCTATACTATACTATAGTATAAAAATATCATGTCATTTTTCAAATAAAAATTTTTTGTTTATTTTCTCGTTCTCTTTGCTCATACGATTTTCTCAGAGAATTAAATTTTTTCGTAGCTTGCAATGTTTACGCTTTTAATATTGCTCACAATCAAGTAGACATTATTGCTATTTTGATATTTTGCAAGTCTAAATGCTCTGGATAGTGAACACGGCTATACTATTTTAAATAAAATGTCAGAACGATTATTTGAAAATTCTAAAAATTGACTGAGTTATGGCATTTTCAAGTCGTAAAATGAAAAACTCAAGATTGTAGATATCGAAGTTCAAAGTTTGTCAATTGTCAATTTTTATAGGGTAGAGGTTCGGTAAGAGCGCTTTTATTGGTATTTGTAAATTGATAATCGATCTCAAATCAGTTGTAAAATATTCAGAACATGTCTAGGCACTGAATTCCACCCTAAAACTGAATTGACCTTATCTTTTATTTTTAGCTCTATTACTAAATTTTGTGAGTGAAGATAAGGTACCTTTTCCTCTTGACGGTCACATATTAACTCATTGCATCGTGTCTGCCGTCATGCGTAAGGATTCTCTTTATGGCGGTAAGCATAAAAATAAAAGAGGCAGATGCTTTGCATGCTGATTTTTTAAAGACGAGCTCTTTTTACCTAGTATATGGACATAGGTCGGAGTATACATTGCTAGGAATAAGCGAGCTATAATAAATTTGAATAAGAATATCTCCAAAACTATAAGTCGTGTAGAAAAAAAAAAAATTTTAACTTTTTATATGAAAGATTTTTGACCTACAAAATTGACGGAAGACATTTTTCTGTATTGGTAAGCGCAGGCGTGATATTTGGAAAAACCATTTTTTGTGACCTTTGACCTTGAATATCTTTTTTTTTTTTTTTTTTTGGGAAATACGAACATGATAATATATTTTGTTATCTACCAAGGCTTAAGAATTTTTAAATATGGGGCTGTCCATTAATTACGCAAGACGTTATAAGCATATTTTTGACCCCCGGCACCACGCAAGAAATCGTAACATTTTTCACTACCGCCACTCCTCCCTATACAACCTTAAGTAAGACTTCTTTTTTTTTAATAAATAACATACAAAGTATTCCGAGTGATATTAGAAAAAGAAACAAATAAAAAATTAACAGAAATTTAATATAAGTACATACATATGTACATACAATATATCGTCTCTATTAAAGTGAAAAACACTTAATAAGCTTTATCTAGTTTAGAGTTCTTTGGAGTACGGTCTAAAATTTTATAGTCTTTAGTTTAAGACCTGCTTTTTTTACTCAAAATCAAGGCATCGTACGAGAAAAGTGTATATAAATATGTGTCATAGATTGTTTAGAATCGTATAAGGAATACGTGTGAAGTTTTTCGGAATTTTTTGCGATATTTTAAATTTTTTTCTGAAATATTAGTAAAATTTTAAATGTCGCAAAAAATTTTGAAAAAAAACCCATACGTATTTCTTGGACAATTCTTAGCGTTTTAGCTATGTACATTTTTTACGTACGATGCCTTGCTTTTGAGCAAAAAAAGAGTTTTGCCAGCCACATTTCAGAAAGTTTTTTGTAATACATATTGATGTTTTGTGAGTTATAGTCGAAAAGCTAAAAAAGACCGAACATTTTACATCGAAATATAAAATTTTTTGACAAAATATTGTGAAGATTTTTCACTACCCCCATAAGAATCTTACGTAGTTAACCCATCTTTGCCCGCACCAAGAATTCGTGAACGTATTTCGATGAAACTAAATACAATGTCTTCAAATGGTCTAATTAAGATATATTTAAAGTTTCATCAAAAAGGTGTTCGTGGTTTTCGAGTTCTGAAATGGTAATTTCACTTACCAATGGGCTCATATGTATAGAAATTTCGTATAAGTGATGAATTTAAAACTGAATATGTTTTTATTGAAAATGTAGACTTTTGCTTAGAACAACATTGCATAAACATGGGAACCATACACAAAAAGAGAATTCTTCACTGGGGCGCATATATGGGGGGTTTCTTAGGAGCCCTCCCCCCGAAATTTGTGATTACCTTGCAAAAAGACGTATGAGTAAATGTGCACAAGAATAATAAAGCTTGTGGACCGCCTCTGAATAAAAATACTATGATATGATGTGTGCATGTATTCTCCTGGAAATCATAGGAGGAGCATAGGACCAAAATGGAATGTCCCCATTTGTCACGATCCTTTGCAATGATTTTTATCTATTGCCATGACTGTTCCGATTCTTATATTTCATTATCCAGCTACCTCTTTCAGGTAGTTCCCGGTCTACCAACATTTTGACTAACAATATTGGTTCCAATTATAGGAGAATCATTCCTAACTATGCATGTTTCTTGCACCTTCAAATCCGATGTGTAGGCTGCAGAGGCATTCTGCTTTATACCACTTGCAGAGTTAGTTTCCATCGTTTTTAGATCCATGCTTCATTAGACAAGCGCTGCAGATAATAGTGGCCAAATTCGCTATGGTGTATTTGTATGATAAATACCACATCCGATTTCTTGCTTCGGATACAGAAGTTTTTTATGAACTAAACTATGTTGATCAATCGATGTGAATGTTAATTTTTACAAGCTTTCCTTCTTTACGGCCATATCTTTTTACAATACCACATGGCTCAACTACACCACTACTGGTTTGTACTGTTACATTGTTTTTCCAGAGTAAGGATAATACTTAGTTGATTTGTGTGGTCGAACTGCCCTTCAGTAAAACTCATCTGACAGGTGAGAGGGGGCGAAAGAAGTTTTTTTTAGTAAATAGTCCATTTATCATTATTTAAATATAATATAAAAAATATTTCCCACATATAAGTTTATGCGTCAAATTGGAGAGCTGGTAAGTGAAATTACCGGTTGGGCAAAAATGGGTTAATACATGGCTGCTAAAGGTGTGTGGAAAAATTCAGCTTTCTAACTTTAACTGGGAAGTAGAAACCTCCATTTTACTATGCAAGTATTCGACAGCATCGCTTGTAACAATGATTTCTTATGATTTTTATGAAAATCAGCCATCTGGTTTTTAGCATTTAAGAGACTTTATGGAACAAAATGTTATCAATAATATTGGCAATGAAATTACAGAATGTAGCTTTTTTTTGCATTTTCTAAATTGTATAAAATACAAAATTAGCTTTTTGGGCGTCTGCCCTCTCGAAATTATTTTTTGTTAGGAATAACTCTAATGCAATAAGCAATGGCAGACACGATGTTATGACATAAGGTAGAATTTTTTTATTACATTTCAAAATGCTACTAAAAAAAAACCTGCGAGGTATCACGTAATCACTTACTTTTTCTTAATTACAAGGATGGAAACAATATACAATAACATGTAAGTATCAACGATGATTTAATCACATACCGAAATTGCCACCAGCTCCCTTACTAATAGCTTTATTGCTTTATTCACATTTCATATCAGCAAATTGGCCGCCAATCACATCTCTAGATATTTTTATTTGGGCTACGTAAAGCTCATGGTCTTAATGGATAAGCCGGCTGCGATTGAGTAATTGGAAGCGAAAATTCCTCACATTAAAAATTGTATGTTACTAAGCATTTAAATTTTGATTTTTTATTTTTAATTTTTTGAATACCTCTAAATTAATCAACCGTTATTTAAAACAAATATTTCAATAAAAATCTGGCAGCACCGATGTCACCACTAACCGGAGTAAAAGAACGAGTTGGTAATACAAGTAAGGAGCAGTAGAAGGTACTTGTGTTATGTAGAAAAGTAACAGCTACCAGACAACCGACCAGCAACTGACAAACATCCATGGACAGTTTCGCTTTTAAACTACGAATTGCTTCCATTCACATGGAGTGTTTTGTACGAGTAATGAAAATAATAATAATAATCACCAGGTATTGCCAGCTGTCTAGTGTGTGAAGGTATATATCACATACATACGTACTATGATTATTGCCAAGCAAAGTTGAGCAGCAAAGAGGAGCAAAACAGAAGAACATCATAGCGCTGTGTTCGAAGTGGAACTGGACAGTGGCATTTAATGCACATTTGATGTTCTTTTAGTTTTTGTACAACTTTTTTATGTTTCTCGTTTTAGTACATTAACATAATTTCAGTAAAGTGGTTAAAATGCAACACCACCATCATCAGCAGCAGCAGCAGCTTTTAAAATATTGGCAGGCAAAATGTGGTGTGACTTAAAAAAGTGGATAAATGACGCTCTAATACTTTGAAAGTAGCAGAACATGAGGTAGCATTTGCGGCACTAAAAAAAATAAAATGTTTATTTTAGTTGCCCAATTAGTTATTTAAAATTTTATTAGAACGAACATTGAGTGACTTGCGAAAAGTTCAACAAAATTGCTTTTACTGATTACTAGGTATACTATTATTCGATTAGAAATAACTTAATCCTTAATAATGTTTTGTGCTGAGTGTAGCTGCAATACTGCTTGCAATACATTCATAGTTGTGTTTTCTGTTTCCTTCACTTAATACCTCTGCGCATGAGTATTACGTTTTGAATTTTTTTGCGACATGACGCTCTGCCTATTTTTATTAACTTCATTAGTATCCTTTGGTGTGGTCATAAAATTATATAGTATTTTAATTAAATTGATAAAACTTGTCATCGTTTGTTGACTTTTTAGCTACTTTAATGCAAACATATTGCTATTAATGTCCTGCGTGTTTATTCGGTTAATAGCTGGAGGATTATAATGGTCCACTTAAAGTGACTTTTAATGACATTTATGATTGTCTTTTATGACATAAAGATTAAATGTAGAGATTGTGGTTTGGTTCTTGCTTTATTTCCGTGTAAACTTTTTTTTTGTGTCATCTGGTGTAACAGCACTTAAGCTTTTTCTGATACCAGGAAAAAAATGGATAGGAATCGAAAATTGTCGCAGAAGCTTTGAAGAGAATCGGTGGTACTCACATATCGCCATAATTTATTTAGAGTGATGTATTTTTTTCAAAAAGAAAAGCAAGTTAAAAAAAAAATCCTTTCAGGCAACCTTTATTTTCATACAAAAATCATGGTCCATTAGCTTCATTTTGGACTTTGCGTTGCTTCAAAGAAAACCGTCTAAGAAAAGTGCAATCTTAGATGATCTTGGTAGGCATTTTACCTGTCTAAAGTGTGAAATTAACTGTTTACCGAAATTTTGTTGCCGAGATCGCGTGCTTAAATTTCAGGCAGCATATTTTCCATTTATAATTCCATTCTAGTCAGCCTTGGTATTTACTGATGATTTGAGTAACCGTTGTTTTCTGTCTACATATGATGATGTAATGTCTCTTGAATCTCCTCGGCTTGGACTTCAGTCTAAATATGGCATATTTGCTCATTGGAGTAGACAGTCATTAAGCCAGAAATGTACCTCACTGTTGAGAAAAATTTTGGTCGTATACAGTGTACGGTAAGTCCTTCCATAATAAAATACTAAACAAAATAAAACAAAATCAATATGACAATTTAACGCCTAACTGAAATTATAAAAAGACGCTGATCGCACAAACCTGAAATGATCTCAGGGAAATTTGCTCATCCCAGGATGTCAAATATATAGGAAGGCCAAAATAACGTTGAATGTTTGGAAGTAATTTTATTCGCCTTATCTAATATATAACGACTGCAAAAGGTGCTAAAAAAAGGTCAGTAAGAAAGGCTGTCACCTTTGCCTAAGCCAAATATTAAATACCCTACACTGCAGTATTTTTAAAATTTTTCTTATATGGTGCCACGCTTTTTGTCCGAGTTCACCCTGTTGTTGCTTGCATTTATAGTTTTTAGTACCTGAGTAAAATTAAGTTCGATTATCTCAAAAAACGCCTTCAGAATAATGTTTTGAAGCTTTTGCTTATATTGGTGGTACCATGCCCTCTTGTCCGAATTTGCCTGGTTTTTGGGTTAAAGCTTGCGCTTACAAATCGTAGTATTTATGTGTATTTCGGTTCCATTGTCGTGAAATATACTCCTAAAGTTGCATTTTCAATATATTTTTTGTATGGGCGGTAGGCGTGTCCGTTGACCAATTTCGCTTATATCCGACCCTTCGAGCAAACTTTGACGACGGAGGCAGTGTACCAAATTTCTTGCTCAGTTTTTCCAGAAAATGTATCTCCATGGACACCCAGCCACTCAGCCAGCCAGACAGATGGACATCGCAATATCGACTGAGGAGGTGACGCTGATCAAGAATATATATACTTTTCTATATCTGCCACGCCTCCTTCTCTGCGTCACAAACGGACGGACAAAATAAATATATCCTGGGTGTAGGATATAAAAAGTTTCCTTATGAAAAATGTTAACAATGGGAAAAGTAATATGAATTGGATGAAATTTTGTGAAGTTTAAGCCAACCTCATAATTAAGGCGTTGCGTGGAATAACGCCCTAAGTCGAAGGATGGCATTTCGAGATAATTCAATTTAAATTTTCTAAAAGCTATTATACCTTAAACCTTTGAAAATAAGCATCTAAATTTGCACCTGGTAAATATATTTTTACTATTTTGACCATAAAGTTTTTTAGATCAGAACTAGGTACAGATATAAGTTCAGATAAAAAACAGAAAATAAAATTTCCTTTTAAATGCTTTATTAAAACATTTCTTTGGTCAAAAGTTGATCGAAATATGGCCACTCGAACAAAGAAATTTTTTTCAACGATCGAAAAAACGGTTTTTATCCCAAATCAAGGTGATTTACGAAAAAAGTGCATAACGCAGAAAATGCTTACAATCGTCTAAAAAATATGAGTGAATTTTTTCAGAATTTTTTCGAACATTTTGTATATTTTTTGAAAAATAAGATAATAAAAAAATTTGAAAAAATTCACACGTACTCTTTTCATTTTTTGCCATATTAGACAAAAAAAAGCTACAAAAAACCTATTTTTGACAAGACAAGAAGCGCTTAAATTTTTAGAATGATATACGATCTTTGTGGAATGTGTCAAACATTTTTATATAAAGGCATACACAAGGTAATCTAGATCTAAAAAATTGCAGATTATCATTATGAGTGAATATCACTTAATCCTGTACGGAATGTTAAGAACATAAGTAATATGACCAGGTGCAACTGTGGAATTAACATGAAGTAAATAACTCTTTAAGCCTTTTATGAATAAATTTTTTATATAATTTAAGTGTTACATGCATATATCTACATAAATATATCTCAACAACTATGTTTATTTAAATATTTATTGCAACACATTTCAATTAAAAAAATAAAATGAAAAAAACACACAGATCACGCGTGTATCATATGTATAATATGCACTTGCACTTAAAAGCCACTACAATTCAGAACAATGCAACCACAATATTGACCACAACAATGACAACAACAGTGCAACAACACTTTCACAACAACCATAACAGCAGCAGCAACAATAACAACAGCAACAACAACATGGCTAAAACAACAGTGACAACAAAAATAATAACAACTGTCGGTAGTCAAAATAATAATAGTTTATATAAAATGCAATTTATGGTAATACGCTCGTTTATAGCACAAATTCTTTGAAGGTGGCAGTTAGTAAGCGGGAGAGTGTAGTGATACAATTTTGGCAAGAGAAAAAAAGTTCCAAAATCCAGTAGAAAACAACTACCAACATCATCAGTACACCAACTGAGCGCAGACGACCACTTACCATACCCAACGACTCTATTGAACTTCTGTTGCGGTTGGAAAATGAAACTCTTCAACAGACAACGTCGACCACGTCGAGAGCAATTGGAGGGACGACAACATGTGGACAGCGTTGTGCGTCATCAACAAATTATTAATTAATTTTCATGAATATTAAAATTTATCACTATCACTGCTACACTTAATAGGTATGTGTGTAACGCATACACGAGTAAATAGGAATTACGGTGTTCTAGATAGTTCATATGATTTTCGCATATGTCGCTGTTAGAAACTTAAATGACCATTATGGCGGACATTTCAAAGAAAAATTACTATCATTTTAAATAATTTGCAGTAAATACTTGTATGATATTTAAATAAAACCTTTTGAATATTCACGTGGAGTTCTCATTTTGAAACATAGAGTTTTTTTGTCACTGAAAGTGCAATTTTTGGAAATTCTCCTTAGGATAGTGTATTTTTGCTTAAGAGTTATTTATTTATGCTTGAGCTAAATCTTTAAGTTTGCAGACCTTTTATAAGAGCAGCATAATAGTGTAGACAGACGACAGCGAAAATCCGCATTAACAGTATTAATCCGAATTTTATTGGTTATAATACGCATCACAATCCGCATACACTCCAACAATAATGGACGAAATCAAAGTGGATTATAACTGAAATGAGCTATTTCAATATGGTAACGCTTTTGTTATAAGACAAGTTTTAAATTAAATACATTAATCATTAAATACCCTACATTGGAAGGTGCCGCGCCCCCTTGACCGAGTTCACCCAGTTTTTGTTCAGAGCGCATTTATTGTACTTAATGTCTGAGTGAAATTTGGTTGGATTATCTCAAAAAACGTTTTCGGTATAGCGTTTTGAAGCTTTTGCTTATATGAGAGGTGCCACACCTTCTTGTCCGAGTTCGTCTTGTTTTAGCTCATAGCAGGCTATTATAGTCCTTATTATTTGAGTCATATTTAATTGGATTACCTCAAAAAACTCTTTCAACATACAATAGCATTTTGAAACTTTTGCTTATATCGGAGGCGCCACGCCCTCTTGTCTGATTTCACCCAGTTTTTGCTCAAATTTTGCGTTTATAATTCGTGGTATTTATGTGCATTTTGGTTGAATTGTCGTGAAAAGTACTCCTAAAGCTGCATTTTGAATATATTCTTTGTATGGGCGGCAGGCGTGTTTCTTGACCGTTTTCGCTCATTTTCAATCCCACGAGCTATTTTTGACGACAAAGGCAGTGTTTTGAGTTATCTTGCTCAGTTTCCCCAAAAAATGTATTTCCACGCCAGCCAGCCACCCAGCAAAAAAGACGGACATGGCTATTTCAACTCATTAGGTGACGCTGATCAGGAATTTATATACTTTTATCTATCTGACACGCCTCCTTCTGATATTTTATTCTTTTTTTTTGTTTTTTTTTTTTTCAACTTCTAATTTATTTAAAATATGCTGTTGCTGAAAAAAAGTTAATAAGAAAGTGTTCTCGATGTCCAAAGTTATCTATTCAAGAGAAATAATTTTGGAATAGTCAAAAATATTGATAAATTCCATATCTTATGAATAGCAGTTTTTGTAAGACGTTGCTATATTGGATCTCAAGCAGGGACACTACGTACTCCATTTAATATAAACTATAGATGCTGCGCTGTCTTAAATAAGGAAGAAACAATCACTCGTTTTCTCTGTGAATGCCCTGCTTTATTATAATGAACAGATTTTAAAGAAAGTATTGATGATAGTTTATGATCGATGGTAAATTCCAAAATATGTTAAAATACCTAAAATCGATATAATAGGTCCAGTTAATCTCAATATTATTTTGTTTTTGTTTGGATTGTGTTTCTAAAACGGCTTATTTATGTTAACTGGAGTTTGCCCTGTCACCGAAACTCGACTTTAAAGAGATCACCTAACTGTAAACTTGAACAAGCTCTTAGGAACTATATTTGCATATTTCCTTGGTATGACTAAACACAAATTTAAAGGCATGGCGCCGCTCAAAAAAAATAACATCATATTAGTTTTCCTTAGCGATAACCCTACTAAAATTCCGAAAATCAGTAAAATCGATGCAGTGTTTAGCTATAAGAACATATTTTTAATTTACGGGCTAGCACTGCCCATTTAAGACATAATTGACATATTACACTGTTCGACAATTTCGAACCTTTTTAAAACACATTAGAAAATCCAAAAAATTCTTAAAGTAGACGTTAAAAAAATACCCGTTTCTCGTGGTTTTTCTCCAGCACGTCACATTTTTTTTTTTTAATCGATTTTTGAAGTTTTTTTATCCACTGTATATGAAAAACGAAAAATACCGCATTCTTGTGTTAAATCGATGAATTTAACTACATGACCCTTACATCTGAGGTGTAGCATGTATTCAGCATACTTATGCAAGATATTACGGGGAATATTTTTGTAGCAAATTTTAACCCTGTTTAACCCCCACATGTGGGTCATTTTTACCCTTTTCTTACAAAGGTACAAAAATAACACCTAAACCAGGGTATCAGTCAGTATGTACTACAGAAATATTTGCTATAAAATTTCACTACTAGTTTTTGAACACGTAAAGGTCAAAATTTCAGCCCGAAACCAAAAAAATCGTTAAAATCAATTAGGACTTTTCACATTGCATATTAATTACATCCCTGGCGCGCTTACCTTAAGATTTAAGAATTTTTCATCTTTAGCAACTCTTAGTGAAATTTTTTGTAGGATATTTTTGCAAATTTTTTTAACCCATTGTGACTCAGTTTTCGAAAAAAGGGGTCAAAAAGACCCGTAAACACAGGATATAAGAAGTTAATGTATTCTAGGAAAATGATCCTTGTGTGATTTCGTTATGATCTTATGAGAACGAGTTTTGTCCAAAATGTAGTTTTAGAGTTTTACAATGGGGTGAAATTTTGAAAATATTTATTATTAGAACAGCTTACTGATTTTAACGGTTTTATTGCTTTCGGGATAAAATTTTGCTTTTTTAGTGTTCAGCAACTAGCAGTGAAATTGAATAGCAAATATTTCTGTAGTACATACTGACTCAATATTCTCCTGTTTTAGGTGTCATTTTTGTACTTTTTTATGAAAAAGGCAAAAATTACCCACATGTTGAGGTTATGCAGGGTTAAAATTTTCGACAAAAATATGCCCCGTAACATCTTGCATAAGTTTGCTGAACACATGATACACCTCGTATGTAAGGATCATATAGTTAAATTCATCAATTTAACACAAGAATGCGCTATTTTTGTATTTTTCATGTACAGTGGAAAAAAAACTCCAAAAATCGATTAAAAAAAATGTGACGTGCTGAAAAAAAACCACGAGACACGAGTATTTTTTTTTAACGCCTTCTTTAAGAAGTTTTTGGATTTTCTCATGTGCTTCTTTGTGTCGAACGGTGCTATCAATTCTAAGTATCAATCCTATCTCTATGCCGAATTTCATAAAAATTTATGTAGAGGTTTAGCTGTGAGAGCGGCTTTTTCCATTTGGTGGCGTGACACCACCCATTTAAAAAAAACGAATTTTGTTCACTGCTCCTCCTCACAACCTTTCTAAAAAAAAAAAAAAATATCAAGCGAATATGTTTTGATTAATAAATATAAAAAGAGACTGAACCGATTTCGTTAGGCCATTTATGCATACTAGAGTTGTGGGCGAAATTCGACTATCTCAATTTGACTTTAAAGGGGCTGTAAACTTAAGCAAATAACCTCTTATTAGTAGCTACGTCTGCGTCTTCCTTGAGGGTGCCATAAAACACAATCACCTTTTAAAATTTTTTCCTAATTTTTAGGTTAACTCCATGTATGAAAATAGATGCAGTTAAATCTCAATAGCGTAATTTCCAAGGTCTATAAAGTGAGCTATGCAGGTGTGACGAATTTCGATGTTTTTTGTTTGGGAATTTCGAGCTATTTTCGAGCTTTTCAACAATAATTTCGAGCTGCCTGGGAAATTTTCCATTTTCCGGAAAAGCGGAAAAATTGTTCTGCATAGCTGAGTTTATTTTTTCAGCCAGACGAATCCGCGGGAAGAGTTAGCGATGAAATCTTTTTGCGCAGGAATTTCGAGCTACTTTCGAGCTAATTTTGAGCTAAAAGCATTTTCCGGAAAACTCCCAATTTTCCCGGAAAATCCCAAAAAAAAATTTTTTATGGGAAACTTTATTTCTTTCAGCCAGACGAATCCGCGGGAATAGTAAGGGATGAAATCTTTTAATGCAGGAATTTCGAGCTACTTTCGAGCTGACCTTGAATGAAGTGTTTTCCTTAAATTTCCCCGGAAAATCGCAAAAAATTTTTTAAGGGCTTGCTTTATTTTTTCAGCCGGACGAACCCATGAGAATATTTCGCGATCATATCATTTAACACACGAATTTGGAGCTAGTTTCGAGCTCATCAAAAACGAAAAGTGTTTTCCGGAAAACCCCAAACTTTCCCGGAAAATCCCAAAAAATCTTTTTTTATGGCGGTGCCATGACATAATCCCCATTTCGTAAATAAGTGTTATGTCCGCAAATTATTGGATATATTACCGACTGATCCGCGGCCGAAGGCCGCCGCGAAGCCGGTGTTGGATTTTTGGGAGTTTTAAATCCTGAGCTGCGGCCGCAGGCCGCCCACTTACCCCTACTCTTATGTAAAATTACTGTGGCTAGCAAACTAGGTGTTGGATATATTGGGTGTACAACTGAAAAACCGGAATTTGACAGTGGATGTCCGTACTAACAAATATCGTGAAAGCTCGAACTTTATATATATGTCATTTTGAAGGTACATTTGACAGCTGTCAAAATCAGTCAACAAAACAATTTTATCTTGTGTGCATCATTATTATTTTTCACGATGAATAACTTCAAAAATTGGAGAAAAAGACAGCATTTGCGGGAGGTTCTGTTGGGTCATTTTTTTTGCAAAGAAAACTGGTGAGGAAAGTCATAGTTTGCTTGTAGAAGCTTATGGGGACTATGCTCCAGCTGAATCAAGCTGTCGTGAGTGGTTTCGACGGTTTAAAAGTGGTGATTTTGATGTCGAAGACAAAGAACGTCCTGGTCAGCCGAAAAAGTTTGAGGATGAAGAATTGGAGGCATTACTCGATCAAGATTCATGTCAAACGCAAGGAGAACTTGCAGAAGCATTGGGAGTTGATCGAGCAATAATTTCCAGACGTTTGAAAGCCTTGGGATTTTTTCAAAAGATGGGAAATTGGGTGCCATACGAGTTGAAGCCAAGGGACGTCGAACGCCGATTTTTGATGTCCGAAATGCTGCTTGAACGCCACAAAAGGAAGGGTTTTTTGCATCGTATTGTCACTGGCGATGAGAAGTGGATCCATTACAATAATCCCAAGCGCAAAACAGTGTATGTCAAGAAAGGTGATGCCGGCCCATCACAGCCGAAGCCAAATATTCACGCTTCGAAAGTAATGCTCTGTATTTGGTGGGACCAGCTAGGTGTGATCCATTATGAGCTGTTGCCAGGTGGCCAAACCATTAATGCTCAACTCTATCGACAACAATTGATCCGATTGAAGCAGAAAATCCAGGCAGAGCGGCCAACGTATGCGACCAGACACGAGTCAATCATTTTCCACCACGATAACGCTCGGCCACATATTGCTGCCCCAGTCAAAAATTACCTGGAAAACAACGGATGGGAAATCTATACAAATTTTGCATCACCCGCCTTATAGCCCAGACCTTGCACCATCAGACTACCATTTGTTCCGATCAATGCAGAATGTCTTATCAGGAATACGGTTCATTTAAGTTCAAGATTCGAAAATTGGCTCGATTCATTTTTGGCCACCAAGCCGGCGCAATTTTTTTGGGATGGCATTCATAAATCGCCTGAAAGATGGGGAAATGTTGTAGCTTCCAATGGACAATACTTTGAATAAAGTATATTGTAACATTTTTCCACAATAAAGCATCAAATTTCGCTAAAAAATTCCGGTTTTTAAGTTGTACACCCAATATTATAGGCTGATCCGCGAAAAACTTTCGGACATAATAATAATAATATGCGGACATAACACAGGGAAAAAAAAAATTTTAGTTTTTTGGGATTTTCCGGGGAAATTTAAGGAAAATACCTCATTCAAGGTCAGCTCGAAAGTAGCTCGAAATTCCTGCGTTAAAAGATTTCATCCCTTACTGTTCCCGCGGATTCGTCTGGCTGAAAAAAATAAAGTTTCCCATAAAAAATTTTTTTTGGGGATTTTCCGGGAAAATTGGGAGTTTTCCGGAAAATGCTTCTAGCTCAAAATTAGCTCGAAAGTAGCTCGAAATTCCTGCGTAAAAAGATTTCATCGCTAACTCTTCCCGCGAATTCGTCTGGCTGAAAAAATAAACTTAGCAATGCAGAACAATTTTTCCGCTTTTCCGGAAAATGGAAAATTTCCCAGACAGCTCGAAATTACTGTTGAATAGCTCGAAAATAGCTCGAAATTCCCAACCAAAAAACATCGAAATTCGTCACACCTGCATAGCTCACTTTATGCACCTTAATTTCCAATAAGGGGCGTGGTACTGCCTACTTAGAAGATAATAAAGTTAGGTAGGTGGTTTTTGGTTTTTTCAGCACATTTCCTGAAGAAAACGGGCACAAAAACAGTCTATCGGGCCGATTTAAAATTTTTTTTTTTTCAGATTTAAAGTTCTTGCTATTTTTTGAATGGTTTGGCATTTTCTTTTTGATATTCCGACGGCTGACATATTGATAATAAGAGATATTCCGAATTTTCTTGTGAACTTTTTACAAATAACCACTGGGAATAACAGTGCAATGCATTGCATTACATGAAGTCTCATGGCTAAAATTAAATGTGCATTAGTTACTAGGATGGAAGTTATGCTGAAAATATCTCTTACTTTTTAAGAAGATAGACAAGCGATAGCATTCATGAAATATTTTGAGAAAATATGGGTTAAAAAAGCATAATCCTACACTTTAAATTATCTTTCTCCATCTACAATTCTAGCTATCATTTTCTGCTCCAATTCATTGAACTTCCAACAAATGTATTCCTGCAATACGTCAGTCAACAACAATAAGATCCCACGTGGAAATGAAATACGCACTTCTGCGCCTCCATCCATGCCTGATGCGTTGTTGAAAGCAGAAGTCATAGAGTATGGACGAGTGAGTGTGCGTCGAGATATCATTGCTGTCATACTCGCCAATAACAACAACGATTGCAAGCACAACAGCAGTGTAGCTGAAACACAGCAGCAACATTATGTGTTTGAAATCCCATTGCTAACGCAAACTACTACGTAGTACGTACTGCTGCTGCTGCAACGACTCTTTGTACATGGAGCAGGCAGCAGCAACAACTACAAAAGCAATAGCACATTTTCCCCAATGCCATACAAACACGAAATGTTTTTCACATTATTGCATGCTGTCGGTATATTAGAGTGTGAAATAGTCAAATTGCGAAATTGGTTCTGCCTTGTACTCCCAAAGGATTTCTTCCATGCCATTCGTTTCATACAGTTGTTCATTATACACTTTACATGGATTGCTGCATACAAACGCAAGTACATTTCTTTTATTACTTCGCCTGTTACTGCTACATGATATCCTTCGTACAACTACTATTCTACTTTTACTACAACTATGACCATTTGTGTGTTGGTTGGTTTGAAAAGTGTTGTCTACACAGTCATAAAAAATATGTTAGAGTTTCGGTTATATATGCAACTGCAGCCATTGCATGGATATATGCATATATACCATAAATTTCGTTTTTTATTGCTTTTTTTACCTAAAAATGGAGGTATTTTTTTTTTTTTCAATTTCATCTTTTAACACTAAAACTATTATTTCTCCAAACAAATAAGCTAAAATGAAAAGTAAAATTTGCCATGAAAGTAAGAAGCATAACGTTTGCAGAATCCTTTGTTTTAATGCTCTTAATGGTTAGTAAAAAGAATGTTCTGACGCCGAACCCGAACCTAAATGCGTGCAGGTTTTCAGTTTTTATAAACCCTGAACCAAACATGTAGTTTTTATTTTAATTAACATGAACCTGATGCGTAACCCAATATTTTCAGCCCAACGTAGAAAGTCACATCTGCGTGACAAGATATTGATTGTGTCATTTTAAAAGGAACTAAAATTATTACAGAAATCGGTAAATGGGTAATTTAAGAAGAGAAAATCGCATAGTGCTATTGAATTAGTGGGTGGAAAACGGAGAGGAGGGGGGAGAAAATGCACCCTTTACAGTTTTTTCAATATATATAGCAAACAAAAATTTCGATATATTCCATCGAAACAAGGACATGGAATTTCCCTTAAAATGCTGTATCAAAAAATTTCCTGCGTTTAAAATTGACCGAAATATGGCTACTCGAACATGGAAATTTTGTTTGTGCGGTCGGAGAAAATTTTTTTTTACTCGAAACCAAGATGTCTTCCGAAAAAAGCGTATAATGTCAAAAATACTTAGAAGCATTCAAAGAATACTTGTGATTTTTTTCAAAATTTTTAGGGAGATTTTATAATTCTTCAAAAATTGGTAAAAAAAAAAGATACACGGAGATTGGCAAGCTAAGCGAAGTCTTTCGCGCAGAGTGGAAGAGAGAAAATTAAAAAGAGGAAGAGCTACGCAGGGGTTGGTGAGCGAAGAGAGCAGGGGGAAGAGCCTTCTAGTTTTTAATTAAAAAATTACGTTTTAACTTTGCAACTTTGCTGGAAACATTTTGTTTTTTCTTCATGTTATACGTACATACTTATAATGTACAACAAATGTTTTAACAATTAATAGAGCATATCGTATATTTATGAAATAATAACGAAAAATAAAAATCCTTTACAAACTTTTTATTATGAAACTTATGCATTCATAAAATGTAATCAACACTGGACGTCGCATTAATATGTTGCCATACTGGTTGACTCATGTGCTGCAAAACAATTTTCAAAGCACTAAAGCAAAGAAAAAATAAAAAATAAAAAATGTCCTATGAATATGTGTTTATGTGCGGTGAAACTACTGAAATAGTTAACATTAAAGTTAGACTTCTATGATACCCGCGGGAAAATGGACAGGCATCATCTGAAAAATTTAAAAAACTACATGAATGCATGGTAAATTTTGCAAGAACACGTTTTTGACAATTTCGAGTTTAAAGAGAAAATAGCCGTGTTTCTTTTGACGCGTATATACAATTATGGTAATTTTCAAATTGCGATAACTTATGAACGGTGAGTCATATGATAAAAAGTGCAAGGGTCTTTTTCATTGAGAACCACATGCTCTATAAATAACACAGGTTTACAAAAAAAAAAATGTCATGGTGTTTTGATCAGACTATGTGTTTCCTAGTGACTTTGACGTCCTGAATCCAAATCCGGGGTCCGTTTTTTTCCAGAACATCTGAGAAAAAAGATTTCAAGGTCATATGGAGGTCAAAATGGTCATGTGTCGTTTAGTGATAAATTCGCTAAAATTCTGAAACTTATTTTATATCATTGAATTCTTAGTCCTTAAAAAGAATATGTGATCAAAAAGGATCTCTCGGATCTAGTTTTGGAGTTATAGCCATCGGAAGATCCGGATATATCTTCTATGAAAACCGCTATAAGTTGGGAACCACTGGATGGATTTGGAAAATATTGGTGTCATATGAAAGGTATTTTGTTGTTGTTGTTGATGTATTTGTGTTTGTAATTGAAAAATTCCTCAAAATTTCAAAAAAGGTCATATCTCCAAAACCATCCAATTGAAAATATGTGCAAAACAATTTTATAGGTTGTCAAAATACCTTTCACATGACACCAATATTTTTCAAATCCATTCAGGGGTTCCCAACTTATAGCGGTTTTCATGGAAGATATATATTCTGACCTTCCGATGGCTATATCTCTTAAACTAAGTCCGAGATACCCTTTTTGATTACATATTCTTTTTAACCCTCTAGTTCCCCAGGAGGCCTGTAGACAGCCTTATTTAAAAAAATTCCATAAATCGTATTTGATGTGTTTTGAAACTGATTTTCTGCACACTGAAAGGGAAATTCCCATTCTTCTAAATAAATGCATTTGCGTAAAGCTGCAATACGTACAAAAGCCGTAATTGTAAGCCAAAGATGGAATTTTCTGAAAAAGTAATAAATTAATTATTTTGTATTTTGCGCTATAAACAAACATTTTTTAAAAATAGTTCTTAAGCTTTATAAGATTCAAAAAAATTATGAGATGCAGCTATTTATGTGTGCTGTAGGAAAAAAAATTAATTTGACAAAATAACTTTTTAGCTTTCCTCTCACTGGCCCCCAACCAGACCGTGGTTGTAGGCCGTCTTGGGAAACAAATCATAAAAAAGTTGTAACGGTCACTATATAGTTTTTTCGTGCTATTTGGATTTTTTTACCAATTTTCACTAAAATCTTGTGTGCCACGAATCATAAGTCGTATCTTTAGGGGTATATAATAACAAATCCCACATATGGTGCTTAAAATGTTTGATTTGGACAGATTTTAGTATACCATCTAGGTATACCTGGAGGTCTAGATGGAGTGCGTTCTCGATCACGGATATCCCCATTTTCCAAGCACTCTTAGATATGAAAGACCAATGTAAAACAAAATAATATTTTTTTAAAAGATATTTGTAGCTCCGTTGACCGGGCAGATTTATAAATAACTATGTGAACATATAACAAGGACATTCGACGGACACCTACGTATGTTAGAATGAAACCTTTCTTTGATCAAAAATATATTCATTCTATAGTTTCCTGTTTCGATCAAACGGCAAGAAAATATATTAGGATTCCATGTTTAAATATTATTCATGAGAATAAACGGCAAATGGTTCGGGCAAATCGTGCGATACAAATTTTTTTAGAAGATTTCGAAATATTTCAGTCGCCTATATCACCATTTGAATTGATCGATGAATTAATGGTAGAAGCACTATCAAGTTCATTCTCTTTGATCACAACTAGAGTCCTATTCTTCTAGGTTAAGATTTGGTAGACCCTTTGGAGATAGAAACTTCTGTCGTAAATAAACTCTTCTGTTATGAAAGAATGTTGTCTTCATGACAAAGGCTGCAAATGGAATCCCTGGAGATAGTCCCATGTTTTATACAGACGAACCAGCAAGACAGAAAACTGATATAAAGAGTTCTAATCACCTTAACTAAAGGTTCAGGTTTCACAAACACTCTTTTCATTTAAAAAAATGGATATGGCAAAAGCTACCGATCCTAGAAGTCTTGCATAGTGCCTGAAAAAAGTCGATTCAAAACCGTACACATAAATTTTTAACTCTGACTGATAAACGGAGTGCCAATATCTTGATTACACATCTGAAGCACAATTTGAATGCAGAAAAAGTAATATACAAGTGGCCCAACTAATATATTTGCCTCCCGGAGTGAACTTCGTGAGACCAACAAAAAAATCACAATATCTATGAACCAAAAACTAATTTTGCGGTCGCCCTGAAATTTCCCACCTCCTTGAGCGTGCCGCCTGGGGTGGTGGCCCCCATCGACCCCCCTAGCTACGCCAGTTCACACATACACAGTGCCCCTCGTCAACTGGAATGATTTTTTTGATTCCGTGACTAAAAACAACATTTTGATTCTATATACGGGTATATTTTTATTCACCGATGTTAAAAAATAGTTATTGCATTTAATCAGCTGAAATGGTTAATCGTTACTTACGTTTACTTAGTTTTTATATTCGATTTTTGAACAAAAATACAAAGATTCCATATAAATCATTTTATATTTTTTTTGGCTTACTTGCCCAAGGCGGCCTCTAGGCATGCTACCTTTTACACCCCCTACCACGATTTCTACCCATCCAAAAAATTTTTTCTTGAACAAACATTGTTTCTACAACCCAAAGCTACCTTCTGTAATTTTTTTAGCTTAAAAAAAAATTTGGGAACTAGAGGGTTAAGGACTAAAAATTCAATGATAAAAAATTAGTTTCAGAATTTTAGCGAATTTATGACTAAACGACACATGACCATTTTGACCTCCATATGACCTTGAAATCGTTTTTCTCTGACGTTCTGGAAAAAAACGGACCCCGGATTCGGATTCAGGACGTCAAAGTCCCTAGGAAATACATAGTCTGATCAAAACGCCATGACATTTTTTTATTTTGTAAACCGGTGTAATTTTAATCTTTTGTAAAAAAAAAAAATAATTATTTAGAAGTTATATAAAAAGACTGATTTTTTGCCTATTATCGGCGCTTAACCAGTTTTTATAGAATAACTCCTAGATAAATTTTTTTAAAAATAAAATGAAAAGTTTTTGCAGACAACGTGATTCTAAATAAAAAAGTTCCTCAGAGTTTTATTGTGCGACTCACTGTTCATGAGTTATCGCAATTCAAAAATATCCACAATTGTATATACGCGTCAAAATAAACACGGCTAATATCTAAAAAGTTATAAGCAAAATTAACACATTAAAAATAATTGTCCAACAGTCGTGCTTGCCGACAAAAAGATTCACCATGCTACGCTAGCTACAATGTCTCAAAACCAGAGTGTGTTACCAACTAAAAACAGTTAGCTATTTTTATGATCTATACACAGAGCGTTCTTGTACGGTGGCATTTGACCATGACGGCAGCCGAAATGGTTTGGCACTGCGTTTTTCTCATCAGAAACTTGGAGTCGAGGGTATGAGTGTGGCTTCTGACAAGAATTAACTGAAAACAGTTCTGATGAGACTTTATACATGTTTATGTATGAAAATGTATCAATATGTTTGTGGAAATAGCCGAAACATATGTAATCGATTTTCGTGTTAACAATTGATTACGTCTGTTGTTGCGAAATTGCAAAAATTACTGTTAAATTAGTTCAATACAAATTTATCATATTTAAATTAAAATGCGCGTTGGTACTTTCATTAGTACTATATAAGCAAAAACAGTCCATAAACTAACTTCGAAATGTCACACACATTACTGATGTGCGATAATAATCAATTATTTGACCGATATCATTTTTTTTCAACTTAATGCCATCAATACCACATCATCGGGTAAACTTTTTGTGAAAACAGAAATCAATTTTATTGATCTCTAACAAAATGTTAGCTAATTCATATTATGACATTACTTTTGCCGTTTGTTTTGGACTTGCCCCACTTTCATAACAAAAAACTAGTAAGGGTGTTACCTTTGGCCTGGCCAAACATTAAATACCCTACACAGCAGTATTTTGAAAGTTTTGCTTATATGGGAGGTGCCACGCCCTCCTGTTCAAATTCACCCAGTTTTTTCTCAGAGTTTGAATTTAAAGTTCTTAGCATTTGAGTAAAATTTAGTTTGATTATCTCAAAAAATGCTTTCAGTATAGCGTTTTGAAGTTTTTGATTATATGGGAGGTGCCACGCCTTCTTTTCCGAATTCTTCTGGATTTTGTTCAGAGCTTGCGCTTACAATTCGTAGTATTTATGTGTATTTTGGTTGCATTACCGTGAAAAAAACTCAAAAAGTTGCATTTTGAATATAATTTTTGTATGGGCGGTAGGCGTGTCCGTTGACTGATTTCGCTCATTTTCAATCCTTCGAGCTAACTTTGACGCCGAAGGCTGTGCACCAAATTTCATTGAATTACCTTGCTTAGTTTTCCCAAAAAGTGTATTTCCACACACAGCCAGCCAGCCAGCCACCCAGACAGACGGACATGGCTATATCGACTCAGGAGGTGATGCTGATAAAGAATATATATACTTTTCTATACCTGCCACGCCTCCTTCTCTGCGTTACAAACGGAAGGACAAAGTGAATATACCCTGGGTGTAGGGTATAAAAAGGTGCCGTGACATAGTCCCCACGGACATAATCCCCATCCACGAAATGGGGATTATGTCCGCAAGTGTTTCGGACATAATCACGGGAGGATTTGGTCTTAGTACAATTTTTTGTTAAAATACAGGGTGTTGAAGTTGGCTTTTTTAGTCATTTTCATGAAAAGGATATTTTTTCAAAAATGTATACTTTACACCAAAGTTTGTAAATTGTTATATGTATATAAGTAACAGGTCCCATTAATTTTTAAGTGTTCTTTTTATAAAAAAATATCACTTGGTGAAAAAAATTTTCTCTCACCAAAATTTTTTACACATAAAAATACTTTTGAATATTTTTTTTTTTAAAAACCCCTCTTAAATTTTTTTTAAACGTGCTTTGCTTACTCAGGAGGAAGGCATCTTACGATAAAAGTGTGCTGGGCATAAAATGCTTAGAATCGTCCAAGAAATACGTGTAAATACGTTTAAAAAAAAATTCAAAATTGTAAAAAATTTTTTTCATCGAGTAATACTTTTTTCTAAAAAGAACACTTAAAAATAAATGGGACCCGTTACTTATATATATCAATTTAAAATTTTTGGTGTTAGGTAAAAATTTTTGAAAAAACACCCTTTTCATGGAAATGACTAAAAACGCCAACATCAATACCCCGTATTTTAACAACAAATTGTACAAGGCTCAAATCCTCCCGGGTTACTGTTCTTGTACACCGGAACTACCATATTGCCAAATTTGAGCGAAATCGGATACAAAAAAATTTTCAGCTGGTACACTGGGCGTGTTTTGCTTCATATATTAGATAGAGACGAATTGGGTATTGCAAATTTCAATGATCACAAACTTTCACCAAATGCAACTAGATTGCATTCTCAGATGCATTCATGAATATAATGGAGATTGTAGCTTTCTATACCCTTCATATGTTTGTTTCTGTTTTTACATTTACTACAATTTTTCTGAAGAAACATCATTTCTTAAACATCTCCGTGATTGAAATTGCAATATCTTGTGCCAAAATATATTCGGGTGCCCCAGTAAATATTCAATTAGGGCTTATTGATAGATGTTTTCCCTCTAGTACATCTAGGAATTCTTCGTTTTTGTGACTTTTAGGAAATGAATCAATTACAGCTTATTGGTAGTCCGTCCGGCATCGGCTGAAATGACAATATATATATTAGCACTTGTTTAAACAAGTCACTCTTTCCAACGCAACAGTTTTAATTTTTTTCTTTCTGGAGGTACTTAGAATGTATTTAGCTAGAGGTAAGTAGAATGTATTTAGATATTTAACAGACTCTGAAAAGTTTTGAATTATTGGGTTGGTAACCGACAAATTACGCTCTTTAGTATCATTAATTTTAGTTTTTAAAATGATGTATCTTTTTGCAGTCCAAGCAGGACTAAAAAAAAAGTTACCCGACCTTAAAGTATAACACCTAAAGAGTCTGAAAAAAGTTAAACCACTTTCTACTTCTTATTACTTTCCGAGATATTGATATTTTGCTATAAAAATTATGAAACAAACAAAAACACAGGCACACAAAAAGAAAATGTCGTGTGCCATAGGGTAAACCCCGCTACCTCCATGAATTTTGAGGCGCTGAAACCAAATGTAGTGATTTAAAAAACTTAAGCATTCATTTCCCATAGCGACCCCTAAACCTCTCTTGTGAGATGAAATTTCACTTGCTATAATCATTCGAAAATTTAGTCATATCTTTTGGTTTTTTGGAGCGCTGAACCTGAAAATAGAAATAACAAATGATTTTAGGGTCATAGTCACCTCCTGGCACAAATGGCCAGATGGTGAAAATGGAGTGATTTGTAAAAAGTTTAAAACAAAAGTTTTTTATTTTTTTCAATTACTAAAAATGTATTAGAATAAAAATTTTATGGGGATTAGAATCTCTGTTAAATTCACTACAACACTGAAGATATTAAAGAAAATTAGTTACTGTAAACAGCCCCTAAAAGTTTTTTCTCATTGCTGAAAATGTGTTAACATGGAAATACGCCCTATTGAAAAATCACTCAGTTAGTATAAGATGGCTGACGTTTTGTTAGAAATGAATAAAATTAGGCCCTGTTTTCACGAAAAGGTTACATGATAACGTGAAATTGATGGCATTAGGTTGAAACAATTATATCTGTCAAATAACTGATTATTATGGCTCAAAATGTGTATGAAATTATCTACCTTTGCCTCTTTTATGGACTTATTTCAATCTCAAAAAAAAAAATAAAAAATTAGAAATTTCGAATAATGGAACTAAGAAAAGTGGTTCAGAATAGTTCCAGGAACCTTATATTTTCCGGTGTTCTAACGATTCCCGCCCACCCTATATAAATATATTTCGTTTTGACTAAGAATCCTTCGGGTGACTTTTAAAAACCTTCGGGTGTCCCAAGAAACATTCAATTAAGGCTTGTTGATAGTCCGCCATTGATGTTTTCGTCTATGAAGTATAACTAGATATTCTTCATTTTAAGTACGAAGCCTTCGTGTGACCTTCGGGAACCTTCTGGTTTCCTTGAAAACTATCAATATGATATTCACGTTCTACACCTACCTACGAAATTTCGACAAAATAGCTTGTAGAAGCGAGATGTAACGGAATGTAACAAAAAGTGTCGAGACCTTGAAATTTTGTACCTAACGCGGCCAAAGAAGTTTCATTTGAAAAATGTTTTTGTGCACAAAAGCAGCCATATTCGATACTTTAAATTCGCGCCTGCAAGAAATAGGTTTCAACTTTAAGTTATGCAAAGCACTTGCGTTTCAAAATTGAAAAATATCTCAAGTGACTTTTTGATCAGAAGCTCCTTCTACTGCTTCAGCATGTTCTCTACGTCATCTTTATTTTTTTTTTTTTTTTTTGCTCTTCATTGTATATTCACTTCATCTATTTATTTCTCTACTTAAAAATTTCGAACGAAACCTCTAACACTTTATCATCAACTACAACGACAATGCACTTTGTGGTGGTGCAGCACAAAATTTTCTTTACTGCATTGAATCCAAGCGATGGTGCTTTAGAATATTTCCATTCATTATAAGCGATTGAATGAACGCTTAAAATCAACTATGTACATATATACATATATACTGAAGCTATGTTGCTCCATCTTTCTGGTCGTACTGCTGCACTGGTGTCGCTTCGAAATTTGCGCTCTATTTAAATACGATTTTCATTAAAATCAAATTTTTCGCATTTTAACAAGTGAAGCATTAAATTTGAAGCAAAATGCAGGTACGTCGTACCGTACTGCCACCCCATAACTGCATGAAGCCAACCAGCCAACGAGCGCAAGATATGCTTGCAGCATGTGATTGTTGACGATGCTGCAGCAGCAACATATCATTAAGGATAACAGCCATGGTTTGAGAAGTAGAGGAAGAGCAGCATCAGCAGCATAATTTAAAATTCATGCTGGAAAATGCTATACGTTGTAGGGAAATTAATTAACAAACGCTACGGATATTTTTTTTTTTTCATTCTTTTTTGCCTGATTTCCCATTACTCTGCCTCCTTGTAGTCGTCGTTTTACATTAAGGATGATGAATATGATGATGGATGCATGAATAGTTTGGCCCAATTTTAAGTTAATGAAATTTTTATTGTTTTTTTTGGGTTGTTGAGCGGTCGGTAGAATAGATAGAGGGCAAATACTTTAATGCGCTCAAGGTATTTAAATAAACTATGTCGTAGTATTAACTTTTGTTCTGAAACTTAACAACATCAGAGGTCAGCTATTTGAAGTTTAAAAACTCAGCGCAATATTTACGAAATTTATTCTCTTTCAAACACATTTATTATCAAAATGCTGGAGATATTCTTAAAAGCAAATGCCTTACTGGGGATAATTTTGTTAACAAATTTTCTTTCATTTGTAGATTTGACTGCAAAGCATAGAATACTGCATTGCAAGAACGCATGAAATTCATCATTATATGGATAGGCAAACGAAATTGGTTTAGCCCCTGTTTTACCCCTCAATCTTAACATATTCATTTGATTTTTTTTTTTTTTTTGTTTGAAAAGTTGTGAAGAGGAGTAGTGCAGATGCCACGCCTCTAAACAGAAAATGCACACATGGTTACTAATGAGAATTCGTTTGCTTAAGTCAACAGCTGGGTTGTCCTTTTAAAGTCAAATCGTAATAGTCGAATTTCGGCCACAAGGCAAACTCTATATATATTTTGTGATGATGCAAAATAGTTTTGAATAATGAAAAAAAAAAAAAAAATTAACTTAACATTGCAACTTTTACATTAAATTTGGTAATTTGACATGCCATCAACGCCATTTAATTTAAAGTGAGTTAAGTGCCCAATTTCGATCAAATTTGATGGAAACAAGGCGAATCAAATAAAGTCAAAATAAACAAAACAACAATAAGACACGTTCTTATACTACGTAAGCAAACCTATCAGATATAAAAAGTCGCATGATAGCTAACCTTCGAGAGCAGGATTTTTTTTTGTTCCACCACCGAAATGTCGAGAAAAGTCGGGAATGTTGTACACAGAGCGAAGAAAAAAGCAAAACTTGCGTCGCTAAATGAGGTTCTACCACGTTCGTGAGTGGTTTAGCTACGTTTCGTTGCTGATTTGGATTTAACAACGCTCCAAAATCTTATTTGTATGGAGCGTTGCTAAATCACTCACTTATTTCGCAATGCTGGTTGCCAAGCGTTGTTAAATCCAAATCAGCAACGAAACGTGGTTAAAACACCACCAAACGTAGTAAAATCCAAATCAACTACGAAACTTAGTCAAAACACTCACGAACGTGGATGTAATTTGGTATGGAGATAATTTGAGACTCTAGCAAAGACGTAAATAGAAAAGTTTCTATAACTGAAACTATCCCCTTAAATTGTGAATTGGAGAGTGGAAGTTTTGAGTGGAATCAGTGATTGTGTGCGTGTGTCAAGCATTATAACTCAAAAATTATTCGGCCAATGGAACTGAAAATTTGTTGGTGCGTGAAGGTCTTCTGAGACATATGAAAGTTCCCGAATAACACCCAAAGGCTTCGAATTCATCGGTATACTAGGGCGAAAACATCTATGGCAGACTATCAACACTTTGGACTACAATGAGTTTTTCTTCAGCAACTTTTCCGTATTCTTGCAATGATCCAGTTTCATAAAACAAGTAATAGTGAAATTGTTTGAGGTAAAGCAATAAAATTTGATATTATCCAGCTACTCGTTGCAAATTACCTTGATCAGGTCAAGAACACTCCCACAGAAAATATAAAAAAATCAAGATGTCAGGCATAGTTGGAATCCTTTTGATGATTCACCGAAGTCTCTATGCAGCACACAGTGGTCTAGAATGCTATTCTAGACGGTGATAAGTCTTTCCTGATTATTTTTAATAAAAAAATATATCAGATATTATGTTTTCCAAATATGGGAACCATTTTTTAAAATCAAAATGGTGGATAATTTTAAAAAAAATTTAGCTAGGGGGCTTGGGAAGTCGCTTATTCTAAATTCGGCATCAATTTTTTTGAAAAAAAAGGTGGATGCAAATCGGACGATTTTTTAAAGAAAATTATCACATCGAGATAAATTTTTTTTGAAAACAAAATTTCGGATCTAAAATGGCTGGATATTTGAAAAAAAATACTGTTTACCATTCGATACTTTCCCAGTTTTTTCTTATTATTATTCTCTTCGGTAAATTTATCATTTTGAAAGCACGAATATTGGAGGTGAAAAGATACGAACTCCATCACAAAAATAGATATGAATAAAAACATCGATTAGAATTATAACATCAGATTGTCGACCGAGCAGGGATCGGTCTCCAAGTACTTAACACTTAAACGGGGGAATAATGGATCAATATGTGCCACAGAAATATTCGCTATAAAATTTCACTTATAGTTGCCGAAGACTAAGAAGTTGAAAATTCACCGGTAAGGGCATAAAAACGTCAATATCAACAAAGACCTCACACATTTCATGTTATTTAAATTTCTTTGCGTATTATTCTTAAGTTTTAAGCATTTCTTGACTTAGGTGACCCCAAATGAAATATTTCGTACAATATTTTGTGTAAAACTTTAATCTATTATTATCAGTTTTTTGAGAAGGGGTCAAACAGACGCTGACAAGGGGAATAAAGTCGTTGTTATGGATAAATCAGAATATGAAAGAAGAGCGTGGAAGTTACTGATAGCAATTACAAAAAAGTGGCAAAATCTCCTTTGAGTAAAATGACAACAGCAGCAAACAAAGTGAGAAAAGAAATCAGCAGAGTTTTCGGTGAACGTTTCAAGTGGAGGTTAATCGTCTCTAATCCAGAAGTACCAAAACTGTATTGCTTGCCCAAAATCCACAAACCAGGTGATAGAATGCGGCAAATAGTTGCACTTGTTTCAGCCCCATGTACGAAAATGGCGCGATGGTTAGTGAATGAAGTAAAGAAATTTCCACCTTTCGAGAGTTGTTCCGTGAAAAATTCAATAGATTTTGCAAAACTTATCCGAAAAATAACCATCGACAATGATGAAGTGATTATATCTTTCGACGTCGAAAGTCTGTTCCCGTCAATACCTGTGGATAAAGCCCTCACGGCATTGAAAATACACCTTTCCAAACAAAATATCACCGAAGAGAAAGTCATTGTATACATGCAAACAGCTAAAATGTGCATGGAAATGAACTTTTTCACGTTTAGGGGTGAGTATTTTAAAATTGACTCTGGAACGAGCATGGGAAATCCATTGTCACCGTTGATATCCGAAGTGTTTATGGCAAAGTTTGAGATGGACATGAAGGAAAAAAATCTTTTGTCTAGAGTATGGTATCGCTATGTGGATGACGTTTGTGCTGTGGTCAAAAGGAGTGATATCAACAAGGTTTTAGAAGCACTCAACTCGCAATATAAAGAAATAAATTTTACGTGTGAAATTGAAGAAAACAACAAATTAGTCTTTCTCGATTTGGAATTACAAAGAAACCAGAACAACACCATTGATATTGCAATTCATCATAAATCCACAAGCACTATGCGATACATAACCAGCGATTCATACGCTCCGATTCAACACAAACTTGCAGCTTTTCATTCGCTAGTACACCGTCTAGTTAGTTTGCCACTTTCTCTCCAAAACTACATCAAGGAGTACAATTATATAAAAGAAGCGGCTAAAGTTAACGGATACAGCGAAAAAATAATAGAAAAAATTGTTCAAAAACATTCAAAAAAGAACAGGGACATCAATTTATCCACACTGTTTACACAAAATAGAAAAATTGAACAAAGCAACGATTTGAAACGTGTTTCCCTTACTTTTGCATCGGCGTTAACAAACAGCTTGAAAACAACATTCCGTCGCAATAACATGCAGATTGTATATGAAAATTCCTTCAAAATTAAAAATCAGCTGACCAACGTGAAAGATAGAACAGATTCGCTGAAGAAAGGTGGCATTTACGAAATAAAATGCAACGAATGTATGGCGGTCTACTACGGTCAAAGCAGACGGCCAATCGAAAAGAGATTCGCAGAATATTGTCTTAATATTCGAAACAATGAACACAGAAAATCGGCGTTTGCAGCACACGCAATCGAAGAAAAACATTTTTCAACAACAACTGCTAATTTACGGCTGTTGAAAAATGTAAACAATGACCAAAAACTGGACGCATACGAAAGTATGTATGTATGTTTTACTCTGTTTTGCTAATGTCTGTTCAATAATGCACTTGACGTTTCAGTCGTGTTGCTGAAGATGAGCGGTAAGCTGCTTGAAACGCATCCAAAATAAAAATTTTTTAAAAAACAGTCTCAAAATAAAGGTTTTTTCATTTTTAATATTTAGTAAATAGTTTTAAAGTTTTACAGTGATGTAAAATTTCGAAAATACGTTTTTTGTGCGTTTTTAAGCTAAAAAAAAAAACAATATACGTATATTTCTAAGGATAGGTATAAGATATAATTTTTTTTTATATCTTGACTCCAGGTGAAAAATTAGAGATATCACACGTTTCATTCCTAGTATTTTTGAGATCTTAAATATTAAAATAAAAAACTCATTTTATGACATTACTTTTGTCTCCATATACATTTTCAAAATGTGGCATAAAAATAAATATTAAATGCAAGGTAAAATTTTCATACGAAAATGCGCCGAACTAAAGTTGAATGAAGAGGCATAGCTTCTTTGACATTTATCCTTAGAATTGATTGAACTTTCACATATGGGGGTAGCCGAGGTCGGTAAAATTTCGCCAATACAGTTTGGCCCGCCCTAATGTATTAGAATATTTAAATATACAGAATTGGTCTTAACCATAAAAATGATTATGTAAAGGCATCCATCTGGCGTTAGGTCTATAATACTCCGATTTATTTTTTTCGGTTACCATGGCGTATGAATAACATTAGAACTCAGTATGTATTCGCTTTTGAAGAAATATAATTGGTTAAAAATATTTTTTAACTGAAACATTGTTTAAATATTTTTTACATTTAGCATTATATTGCAAGGATGTATTTTTTAGTTGGTTTTGGTTTGTGTTAAAGTAAACTCTCCTTCTCTAGCTACAAGCAAAATTATGCCTTGTGCCTTTTTCAAAATTTGAAGAAAAAACTCCATTGCTAAATTGCCGCATAAAAACAAAGTGTTTCATTGACCATAAAGGAAATTAACTTCATTACTAAATGGCTCTAAATATTTTACGTATTTTTTTTTTCTTCCTCCTTACGTACATATGTATATACATACAAACAACAGAATGAACAACATTTGTGCAAATTAATGCACTTGATGTCATTAAAAAAACAACAACAACACCAAGCGGAAACAAAAAATTCCAAAAACAAACACCAAACTTAAAAGCTCCGGAAAAGCAAAAAAACAAAAAAAAAAAAAACAAAAAACAGAACTTTAATAATGCATCTACTTGTAATGATAAAAATCTGATTTTAATTTTAGATTTGAAGCATAATTTCAGGCTGCTGTCTCGCCAGGACTCTCTTGACGAGAAAAAAATCCAAGAAGCGAAACCGAAGCGGGAAGCATCAAGAAAAGCGTTTGCATTTCTCAATGGACCATTTTATGTTGTTTTTTTTTTTTTAAGCTTCATTTTAGATCGTCATATTATTATTGTTGTTGTTCTTTTTGTGTTTGTTTTTCTTACATTTTATTGTAGCTGTTTTTGTTTTTGGAGTTTTGTCGCGCTGTACGCCATGGCGTCGTCACAAGTGCACCACTGCGTTCTGTCGTTTTTACATCCTTTGGGCTTTCGTTTAAAAGCCATTAAGCAATTGCCGTTGTTTTTTTTTTGTTTCTGTTGTAGTCAGTGATGTTTTTTTTTTTTTATTTTTGCACTTTTTATAGCGTAAATATGTATGTAAGTATGTATGTGTGTACATTTGTTCATTCTTTCATTACAAATTGTCTGTCTGTTCGTTTTGTCCAACTGTCTGCATGTCCTGTCGCTAAGAACATTTACTACAGGAAAAAACAAAAAACACAGCATTTACGAGTAATACCCTACAATATGATTGCCAAAAGTAGCTGCATTGTATTATTGCACATTACGCCGGGTCGGTGAAATAAATGTTTGAAAAAACCGCCCCATATTTGAAAGCCCACCTTCAGAAAACAAAAAGTTTTTTTTTTTTCGACCGCTCTCAAAACAGCCAAAACGATTTTTTTCCAAAACTTCGGCTGGTGATGTTCGATGCTTAAAATTACATATCGTTGTAAAGAGCTTAATTAGGCCTAATTTTATCTTATGGCCTTTTGTGTAAATATATTCTCAAAGGCTTAAAATTTTATAAAGAAAAAATAGCACTTATGGGGATAAGAACCAGAGAAACTGGGCCTATTTAACCGAATATGATCTCGGAGGTCCAAAGACAAATTGAAAAAAATTTTTATACATCGGATATCGCCTGCCGAAGTTATGGAAAAATGCCATTTTGGGTGATTTTAGTAAGGCTGTGCAACGAACGCAATTCCACAGAAATTTCTGTTTGATCAGTACAAAGGCGCAGATCGAGCGATCGAACGGTATGTATCGTTCGAGTGCTCAATTCCAATTTGTTGCATACAACCACGATTGGATAGAAATATTTTTTTTTTTTTATTAAGGAATGCCACAAAAGTTACTTTGAGAAACGTCCTTTTAAAAAAACTAACAAATATTTTAAGGGTTGCCACATGGTTATTTTTTGAAATTTTGTTACAATCATACTTTTTGTGGCTAAATTCAGATTTTTAGTTTAGGAAACGCTCAGATAAACTTCATAACAATTGTACCTGTTTTTTTTTTTTAAATTTTGCTTAAGGGGGGCTTCTCATGTAACACGTCAAAAAGTAGTTGTTTTTCGGGATTTTTTTTCACTCGGAAAATAAAAACACACACAAATAATTTTTTGCATATATTTAAGAACATGTTTGAACTATAAAAAAAACATTTTTTCAATAACTAAAATGACAAAATGGCGGACTTATTAAATGTCGCGTGTGGCGTGACGCGGCTGACGGATTTATCGCGGTACATTGTGGAGCCCAAAGTTTTTATCTGAAACATAAAACAACATTTTTTTTATTATTCAGCAGGGTTCCCCTGAGTGCATGATTGTCTGCAACTCCAAAAACTTCGATTCTACAATATTGAAATCACGTCTTGAAAAAAAGTGCTATTTTTTCGTCTTTTTTTATCGCTAAATGGGGCTAAAAAGTATATAAAATAACTTTTTTTCCACAATTTCAGACATTCATGCACTCGTTCAATTTATAATCTGCAAAACACTTTTTAGAAATCAAAAATCGGTTAAGTAGTTTTATCGCAATCGTGTACCGCGATTTTAAAACCATAGTTTTGAGAAAAATCGATTTAAAGTTTGAGTTCGCACAAAAAGCGCGCCCGAGCGCGCTGGTTCAATCAATCATATTTTCCATAATATTTAGAGTTGAGTCATGATACTTTGGGAATATACTCCCAAGACGTTATTCTATCAACCTATGAAAAAAAAAAATCGATTTTTTGAAAATTTTACATGAGAAGCCCCCCTTAAGCCATATAGGTGTCTATGAAAAAAAATTAAATTTTAGTCTAAAACCGCTTAGGTAAACTTTTTAAAAATTTAACATATATTTTTAGGATTGCCATCTGGTTATTTTTTGAAATTTATTTAAAATCATTCTTTTTGTGACTAAATTCAAACCTATAGCAACCCTAAAAATATGTATTGGATTTCTTAAAAGAACGTTTCCATAAATCTATGAAACCTTTTTCCAATCCATAGACAAATGGAAACGCGTCAGTGATTGCGATAAAATATTGAACAGAAACATCGTTTACACAAAAATAACTTAACCCTTTCGAACCGGTTGGGACAATGTATCCCAAAAATTTTTGAATAAATACTTTTGAATAATATTGGGTGTACAACTTAAAAACCGGAATTTTTTAGCGAAATTTTATGCTTTATTGTGGAAAAATGTTACAATATATTTTATTCAAAGTATTGTCCATTGGAAGCTACAACATTTCCCCATCTTTCAGGCAGTTTATGAATTCCATCCCAAAAAAATTGCGCCGGCTTGGCGGCCAAAAATGAATCGAGCCAATTTTCGATATCTTGAACTTAAGTGAAGCGTATTCCTGATAGGGCATTCTGCATCGATCGGAACAAATGGTAGGCTGATGGTGCAAAGTCTGGGCTATAAAGAGGGTGAGGCAAAATTACCCATCCGTTGTTTTCCGTTGTTTTCCAGGTAATTTTTGACTGGGGCAGCAATATGTGGCCGAGCGTTATCGTGGTGGAAAATGATTGACTCATGTCTGGTCGCATACGTTGAACGCTCTGCCTGGATTTTCTACTTCAATTGGATCAATTGTTGACGATAGAATTGAGCATTGATGGTTTGGCCACCTGGCAACAGCTCGTAATGGATCACATCTAGCTGGTCCTGACCAGGACGTTCTTTGTCTTCGACATCAAAATAACCACTTTTAAACCACTCACGACAGCTTGATTCAGCTGGAGCATAGTCCCCATAAACTTCTACAAGAATGCGATGACTTTCGGCAGCTGTTTTCTTTGCAAAAAAATGACCCACTAGAACCCCCCCGCAAATGCTGTCTTTTTCTCCAATTTTCGAAGTTATTCATCGTGAAAAATAATAATGATGCACACAAGATAAAATTGTTTTGTTGACTGATTTTGACAGCTGTCAAATATACCTTCAAAATGACATATATATAAAGTTCGAGCTTTCACGATATTTGTTAGTACGGACATCCACCGTCAAATTCCGGTTTTTAAGTTGTACACCCAATATAATTTGGTTATTAACGTCACTTAAATTGAATGATTTAATAAAATTAATGCAATTTTTAGTAACCACTGTTTTTTCTTATAACCACTCCACGGACACCACTCCGCCTCTGGCGGTGAAAATTTGAATTTAGAGACAGTCAAATATTTTACTTAAATTTAGTTTTTTAGATTTACCTATCACAAATATTGTGTACCCCACAGTTTTTTTCCGGGTCGAAAGGGTTAAACATTTTATCTAACCAAGGGTGACAATAAGCTTAAGTCCGGACCTGCACACAACTTGTATGATACAAGCAACCAATGTGTTGGCTGTAAGGTTGCGTGCACAGTTGCCTTTACATGTAACAAGAGCGAATCAGTTGGCAAACATGTTGAAAGCTACGAACGTTCGAACAAACGAGCTGCTCGATCTGTTTGTTTCTAATTCGATACAATGACGGAATGCTCGAGCAGGTTCGAACAGCTCTTTGCACACCGTTAGATTTTAGAGTGGTCCAAAAAAAATTTTTTTTTTTTGTTTCCTAGATTTTCTCAAGGTAAGCTTTCAAATGGGGCTGTTTTCCAAACATTGTTTTTTTTTTTTTGCATGAAGACCGACCCAGCCTATTGCACATCTAATGCATTATGGATTATTTAAGCCTTTTTCACTGGTGTCGAGAAAATGTTGCAAGCCTCATAAAGCATCATTTGAAAATTTTTATATATTCTTGTTAGGGTTCTTCACTGATTATAATGGAAAAAATATTAAGAAAATCCCACAGCGTTCAAGCAATTCACTTGTGCCTTAAAACCAACAATGCAGTTCTAAACTGTTGTAGGGTATTACGAAAATTTTGCACACGTTTACAGCAACACGCAAGGATAAAGGATATAAATCAAAAATAAAAATAAAAAACAATGAAAGAAAAACGCAAAAAAAAATTAAAACAAACTGCAGCCGTCGCATCCAAATGAGTGAAAGTAAAAATCCTTACAGTTGTAGTAAGCTTTCTTTTTCTTTTGCTATTTTTAATTTTCGTATACTAATACCTTGTTGTTTCTGTTGTTTTTATTATTTTAATTTCCTTCAATTACATAAAGATGTTAAATAAACATAAAGAAAAATACAAAATAAAAATTAAAAAACGAAATGAGCAACACAACTATAAAAATTAATAATCAGATGGTGAGCAAAGTTACTAAGGAATATACTTATGTAAACATGGACGAGTATTTATTCTTCGACCGGTAATGGCAATTTTCGAGCTTTTTGTATTTTTTAAGAAAATATTTAAGTTTCGATTTACAGAAATTTAAATGATTTTTTCTTGAGAATATTCTTTTAATAGACTAATCAAATTAGATTTGATTCTTGCAGTTATTCCAAACTCCATAAAACTTATACCAATCGATAGAGAAGTTTGCCCTGAACAACATATCAAAATGGGTCCTCCCAATTTTTTCGGGAAATTATGTAAATTGGGGTTTTCTCCGTGAAGTACGAGATAAAAAATTTTGATGTATCCGATTTTAGTAATATTTGATTATTTTATATCTATATATGTCCTCGACCCCGATACAAAATATTTTTAAAATATAAAGTAGGGTTAAATCAAATTAATCAAATTTTTAAAGTCCTTTAGCTCGTAAACCAGACTTTACACTGCGAAAATATTTTGTATCCGGATCGAGGATATATATAGGGTAGAACGGGGTTAAATCGCCACGGGGTTAAACAACCAATTGCCTCTAATTTTTTTTTTTAATAAAGTCGATTCGAACCACCGTTGGCACAGTAGATAGTGATCGATACAACGCAACTTTGGCAAAAGGTTCCACTACCGCACGTGTGTTATAACCTGAGTTCTGACGAAAAAAAGATTTTACGAGTCCTCTCCGCAATATTTTCAGTCGACGAAAGTTCGAAATTCCACAAATCAGTGAAGTGCAGAAAGAAAGGTAAGTGTTTTCTAAGAGCAGAATTTCATGTTGAATCCAAATCTGTAATTGGTTTTTAAAAATTTAAATTTGTTAAAAAGTTATTCGGCTTAAAATAAAAAACAACACAAGTGGTTAAATAACCAGAAGGAGAAATAGGCATTGGCGACCACGGTAAGGTCGGAAAAAAAGATTCTAAAGAAATTTTCCGAGCAAAAACCAAGACATGGCAGCCAAAAACAATCCTCGTCGCTCCAAAAGAGGTCGTCCAAGAAAAGTAGTATACGTTGAGGAAAGTGACGCCAGCGATTAATGAAGCTCAAGACAAACTTGTTCAAGTTAATTTTGTTCTTTTGTTACGTTTTGTAAAATTCTGATAAAATAAAAACCCTTAGAATAACAATGTTGGTTCTCACTTTTTGTTCAAATGCAAATACCGGATAAACAATGCAAGTTTGAAAAAAAATTTTCGTATGAATTTTGCAACAAAGGGTTCAACGAACCAGAAACAGTTGAAATTTTCAAATTATTATCATAATCAAAGTTTTTACAAGTTGCCAAGCACAAAAGTGGTTGTTTAACCCCGTTCTACCCTATAAATAATATCATTAAATATTACTAAAATCGGAAACATCAAAATTTTATACCACTAGAAAAAAACCGCAATTCACATAATTTCCCGGAAAAATTGAGAGAACCTATTTTCATATGTTGTTCGGGGCCAAATTCTCTATCGATTGATATAGGTTTTATGAAATGGGGAATAAGTGCAAGACTGACATATAGACTCTATCTAATTTAATACGAACTTTCAAGTCAAATTCGCAATGGAATGAAAATTGGTGACATACATATGCTATGGCTATTTGCACATACACATTATACCTATCGTTAAAATTAAAAATGAAAAAAACCTTGCTCCCAGGGACTGAAAAGTTTCTTATTAGTGTAAGTATTAAGCATACAAATTTTGGCTCCAATCGAAAAATAGTTGACCGTGCCACAAGGCCGTTGAAGGTCGGAAAAACGCTATTTTTATGGAAAAATGCGACTTAAATCGCAAGAATCAGTCCTATCTCTGGAACTATTTAACATAAGTGAATGAGATTTGGTATGTAAGTATATGAACAATGCTTGAGTAAATTGCATTCAGTACAAAAATGGGCGATGGCTCGTCCTTTCGACCCGAAATTATTGTATCTCTGGAAATACTGGACTCAGGAGTATAGAGATATGGCAATTTTTTTACTTTTTGACTCATTTACCTGAGTCAAATATTTTCAGAGATACGACAAATTTTGGGTGGAGGAGGTGTGGTGCTGCCCATTTTTTTATTGGATACTATTAACTCAAGTTTTGTACATATATTGTATGTACTAAATTTCATCCTCCTATGTCAAATAGTTTCAAAGATAGGATTGACTGCTTCCTTATTTTCATATAAATAGCGTTTTTCCGACCTTTAATAGCTTGCGGGCACGATCAAATATGTTAGGATCTGGACCAAACTTTTTTTACTTGGTGTCTATTCCTAGGAGACCAAAATAAGAACAGAAAAAAATACTTCTTCTATATCAACTAAGTACCTTAAATTGGTTTAACATTTCTACAGTGCCATATCCTGTTCGCTTCACTTTACCTGAAAACAAATCTTATTCATATGTGTCAAATAGTTTCAGAGATATGATAAATTTGATTTTTTTAGAAGGAGAAGGCGTGACCCCACCCATTTTTTATTAAAAATTTTTTTCCTAGTGCCAAATACATATGTACGGAATATCAATCCCTTGAGTCTAATATTTTCAGAGACACAAGAATTTAGAGTCGAGGGGGCGTGGCATCGCCCATTCTTTTATTGGATGCAATTAGGTCAAGCATTGTTCATATGCATACCAAATCTCATTCTCTTATGTTAAATAGTTTCTAAGATAGGACTGATTCTTGCGATTAAAGCCCCATTTTTCCATATAAATAGCGATTTTCGGACCTTCAACAGCCTTGCGGCATGGTCAAATATTTTCCGATCAGGACCAACATTTTTATGCTTGATACTTACACAAATAGAAAACTTTTTAGCCCCTGGGAGCAAGGCATTTTCATTTCCAATTTTAACGATAGGTCTAAAGCATATAGGATGGGTTTAATATCAAATAACTGGTGCAGAAACTGTTCCGAACCTGACGAGGTAGAAATGGTAGAACATGTCATTTGCCATTGCCCAGCGCTTGCCAGACGCAGAATGGCTACTCTTGCGCAGGCTATGTTCGGCTCCATAAATGAGGTAGCTGGTATAGCATTATCAAAACTAATGATTTCCGCTTTAAAACTGGAACCTTCGTTATTGATGAAAATCTTGAAGCCAGAACAATACTACATATTCTCCTTACAGAAGGGAGTTTGTGCTAACGCTTTGGACCTAGTCGGTCTATGTCAAGTTTTAGCTCTTCGCAATTACTGCCACCCTTACCAAACCTAACCATGCTCCAGTAGAAAAAAAAGGACGGAAAATAAAAAAATTACAATATATGTAGAAAGAAATATACTTACTGATATGATTAAATTGATTTTACTCACTTTCTTTCTTAATATCTACCTTCAAATTATATTTATTTGTAAGAAAAAAACGTTGGCAAATGTCTGCCATACTTTTGAATCATGGTAATTACTTAGTGTGAAGTACCTCAAAAGGGTAAGTGTTACAATATATTGATTTCCAAGTTTATTATTGAAATAGTAACAGCCTTGAAGATATACTTATTTGTATGTACTTAGTCAGACAGTCTGGCATAATAAATAGGCATTATGTCCAGACAGAAAAACCACAAAAAACGGTTCATTAAATCACTTAATAATAAATATGACCATGACGTGTTACGTAGTATGTGTGGGATAGCTGTTGTCATGTCACGATGTGTTGCCACATTCAAGTCAATGTACGCATTAACGCTTCTTCAATATGTAATGCTAAGGAACACTGTATAATTAATGAGTCAACAACATTAAAAATCAGCATAATTTGATTAATTAACTCTTAGTTGTGGTGCAGAGAATATGCATTTTCTTTTTCGTTGCATAAAAATTATGCATTGCAAACAAGTTCACTTTTTTTATATTTTTTGCTTGTTTCCTGCCTTTTTTGAAAAATATTTACAAAAGCAATTTGCATGCATAATCAGTGCAGTAAATATTGCAATGTCGCAGATAATCATAGACATTGTCATCATTGTTGTTGCATCGGCTTGGTGTTGCATGTTGTAACCACAGCCAAAGATAATCATGATGAAAACATTTAGAGTATCTTTATAATGCAATGAGGAGAATTTTGATGTTGGTGTTTTATTGGAGGATAAATTGCCAAGTTCTTAAAGTATAAACATGCGTCTTCATAATGCAATGAGGCAAATGAGGGAGAATTTGTTCTTGGTGTTTCCATGTTGTTAAAAGTATAGATTTACTAAAGGTAACTTCATTATGTCGTCTCCATTATATAAATTCACAAAATTATAGGGGAGATGTGTGTACCTTGGTCCGCTTTTCAGTTTTTTCAATGTGCTGGATTTTCCAAAAAAGTTTCTTTAGTTTTTTGATTAAGTTATGTTTCTACAATTCTTGCAGCATCAAATGACGTGACAATGATATTTCTATGTCTTACCATTGGCAAGGGATCAAAGTCATCGCAAGGGATCGTGACAAATGGAGAGATTTCATATTGGCCCTATGCTCCTCCTAGGAGTTAAAGGAGGATACACAAAACAAAAATGGTTGCAAATAAATACATCAATCACGTAAATAATAATAATAGTATTTTATTGAAAGGCGATTATGGCTTCTTGGTTGCCCGTCGAAAAAGACTCGCTGGTCGGTAAGTATAGGTCCAAGTTACACACAGACAGCATGTTTTGAAAACTGTCAACACCCATAACACATATTAGTGAAAATACATCTAAAACACACTAATAATAACACACAATAACTAAACTTCCTTCCTGATAATAACATACAATAACTAAACTTCCTTCCTGATGTTGTAAAACTGAAATACTTCAAGTAAGTTTCTCACAAAACGTTTTGCAGTTTACTCCAAATACTAATTTTTACACACCAAAAAACACTTTTTCCTTCACTTTTTATACACGCATACAGCTTGACGGTCTAAAGTCTACTAATATGAGTCAGCGGTATGAGTGGCAAATTCCATAGAAGAACATTATCGTACACGTGCAACTGTTGAGTGGCAACCGATACTCGGACCGAGGTACACTCGGACCAAGGTACACACATCTCCCCTACATACTAAATTTCCTATAGAAATAAAAAGTGAAATATATTTAATTTTTTTAAGATTATTATTATTATATATTTTAAAGATTAATCCATAAAGCTCATTTTTCGAAAATAATTAATTGATTCGACTAAAATTTAACGAAGAAGAAATTTTGAAATCAACCTTAAACTCCGTTATATTGAAGTCATTCCGGGACAGAACCAATGGGCCTCATAATGAATAAACATTCTGAAGAATTTTTTCACTTTCCCTCTGGTATGCAAACGAAAAAAAAAAAATATTTATGGCAAGGCAAATATTAACTGAAAATTAAGGTCGATATCAATAATTTAAGGATGGAATATTTTGGTACTTTTTTCTTAAATTTTTTAACAGGTTATTTGAAGGACGAATTAATAACTTTATGCTACACGAAAAAAACTCCATAGTGCACGATGTACAGTAGGGCGGGCCGAAAAATTAAAATTTTCGAAATTAATAAGAGCCTATTGCGGAAAAGTTGTCATTAGGGTTTATTAATTAGCATGCAAAATTATCTTGAAATTGAATAATATCTTGTGCTGCCTCTCGGACCTTAAAGTTTGAGAATTTGGGCCAAAATAGAGATATTTTCCAAAAAATATAACTTTTCCATTTTTTCAAAATCGCTATCAAACTTGTTCGGAAAATGTTTACCTTGGACTGTTCAAACAATCGCATTGAATAATATCTTCAGGCAGAAACTGAGCTTTGAATTTTATGAATATAGGCCAAAATAGACCTTTTTTTAAAAAAAAGCATTTTTCAAGCTTTTTGAAATTGTTATTTACCAAATACGGTAAAGTTTCCCCTTGGATTACATAAATAGACGAACAAATATTTTCGGCATCAGATATCTGGAACGACGAGCATCATAGCTGAGCCACCTATGCTGCAAAATATCAGTAGCAATAAGCTTCAAGAGATGATTAAAGATGAAAATCCACCTTTGGTCATTTAAATATTTCGTTAATTGCTTAGAAACTTGCCACTAATTTTTCCAATTTAAGTAATATGTATTGTATGTAAAAAATCTCTCACTCTAGAGTAGAACGGGGTAATGTCGTGCAGGGGGTAATGCCGTGCACTGGCTGTTTTAGCCCAAAGAATTGAATGATTTACCAACTGTTCGTAAGGACGGGACCTGCTGACCTACTGAGCTTATGCATATAATACAAGCAATTTTCACCAGTTCGTCTCTACAGAGTAACCTTTTTTTCAAAACGCACGCTTTCGGGACGATAAAAGTGTTTTTTCATCGGGTCAGAAAAATAATTTTTCTTGCGGGAAAGTATACCAGGTAAGTGTTTTCTGAAACGAAATATCCTGCCAAAGAAAAGAAGTATTTGGTTTTCGAAAAAAATTTTGGGCTTCACCGAGTTATCGAAGTTGATCTTTAAAACGACCATTGGGGTAATGTCGTGCACATTCACTTACACAAACACAATTTCTCGCTACTCAAATGGTGTTACACATGGATGTAACCAATGAAATTATCTTTCGATCGGATGCTTACTCGTTGCATTCGCTTGAGATGTACGGCTTTACGAGCATGTCAAATTTGAGTGCACGACATTGCCCCGTTCTACTCTACTTATTCTGCTTTTGCCTTTTTATACATATATCGATATATTGTCGATGGATGGAATCATTTTTCGGGCTTAACACATCATCCCGTGCAATTTGCGCAACCACAGAAACAGATGCCTCGGTAACCATTCTTACGGCTCTTTCCACTGCCTGACTGTGACATGGAAAATTTGATATTTCCAAAAAAGGTGGGTTTCTATCTTTAATCATCTCTTGAAACTTATTGCTACTGATATTTTGCAGCATAGGTGGCTCAGCTAAAATTAAGCAATGTAAACGCCCGTATTCCCTTTTGAATGTTCCTTTATCCCTGGACATCAAAATCTTTTTTATAGCAAGCTCTTTGTTCTGATTTTTTTCATCCGCATTGCATTGAGACTAAAATGTTCTCAGGATGGGCATAAAAAGCGTTATGACTTATGACAGCATCCTCAATATTCTTCAAGTCGGCGGAAAGATAATGGGACAACACTTTCATTTCCCACAAATGTCTAGGACCATTTTTACAGTAAGTTTTTGATATGATCAAAAACAACATTGGCGCATACACTTTAATGATAAACTCTACCAAGATTTTCAAATTCTCGGACACATCTATGGTTGCAATATACAAACGCAAAACTCGACTTGCTGCTGTCATCCAACGCACATGCGACGGCTTTCCGCAAAAAGTGCTGACCAATAATCTGTTACAACTTTGTAAATATCATAAATGTACTGCTGATGACTACTCAAATGCTTACGACATTTTTTCTGATATTGAAAATGGATCATCTACTGCCAACTTTGCAAAGTTAACTACAGGCTTAGATTCACAAGCTTGGAGATCTTTTTCTATTGGACCGGAAAATGTTTCCACACCACATGATTTCCCATCTAATTTAGGTAGAAGGTATCTTGGTGGTAGCTCATTCATATGCAGTAAGCATATGAGCCATTGCAGAGTTCTTCCATTATTTTTTTCCAATAATCGTAGAACTCCACTCTTGTGTCCAGGGTTAACTACTGTTCCGTCACTTTGAACTACCACAAGAGTTCCTGTACTAATTTTATTTTGCGATAGGTATTCTATAATGCTTATTTTAATGAATTCTACTGTATCACTTGTCGGTGAAACATGCCCTAGATAGTGAGAACCTGGCTCTTGAACTAACACTACATGCTCTTCGGTAACAAGTGTTCTGTATTTCTTTCCATTTTTTTTCTGTCTTCTAAATTTTTATATTTTCGTTTATCGAAAAAGGGAGCTTGAAGTTTTTCTTCGTTCCCACGTCTTTGCAACTCAGAGCGCATTTTTTTCCTCTGTCTATTTCTTATCTTATTCCTGTCTGTAACTTTTGAAATATCTGATTCACTCACCATATCCACATCTTCTAGGACTTCTTCGCCTACTTGATGCAACAATTTCAAAAGTTTTAAATAATTCGTTACAAGAGTAAATATAAAACCCCGTTAAAAAAATGTATAAGTTTTTTAACTAACGGCACTAGACTCAGGAATATTTGGAAAATAACGATTGTACGTTCGGAAAAAAATTTCTGATAAGGTTCGAATTCCTAAAAATAAAGGTGCGTGTGACACAGGTCGACATTTCCAATTTATTTATTTAATCCAAGGGGAAACTTTACCGTACTTGACCAATAAGGAATTCAAAAAATTTGAAAAATGCAATTTTCTGAAAAAACTTCAGTTTGGCCGATATTCGTAAAATTCAAAAGTCGGCCTCAGCCTGAAGATATTACTCAATGTGAAAAATATGTAACTAGTTTGTTTAAACACTCCAAGGGAAACATTTTCTGCACTAGTCTGATAGCGATTTTGAAAAACATGGAAAAGTTGTATTTTTTGGAAAATATGTCTGTTTTGGCCCAAGTTCTCAAACTTTAAGGCCCGAGAGGCAGCATAAGATATTATTCAATTTAAAAATAATTTTACATGCTAATTAATAAACCCGAATGACAACTTTTCCGAAATAGGCTCTTATTAATTTCGCAAATTTTCATTTTTCGGCCCGCCCTAATGTACAGGCATATTAAAAAATATTGTTGATTTTGGCTTTTAGGTTTTTTAATTAATTGATATATTTAATGTTAATATTGTTTGTCCTGTTGTATGGCTGATTGTTTTAAATATTTCCATTATAAATTTGCGATTTTCCAACTATTTTTTTATCAAAGACCATAGATGAAACGTTGACATTAAAAAATAAATCTTATTTCTAAATAAAAATATATATCTTATTTCCAAATAAGTTATTTAAAGATGCTTCTATTGATTTCTGTATGGAAAATGTTTAATTTAAACCTGTGCTGTTCAGGCTTTTATGAAGTTAATTTTTATATTTTAAGCTCAACTTAATTTATTATGAATTAAGTAAAATTCTGCTTGTCTTTAAGGATATTTTCAAAGACTTAAAAATAAATAAATGCTCAGTATCGAGAAGCGAATTTCTCGATTTACACATGATAAGGCCCAATAAGTTTTGGGTATTGAGGAATAAGTTTGGTATCTTATTATAAGACAATTATAGACAGAATCTAATTCTAACATCACTTCTTTAGTTAAAGATGTAAGAATTGTGTCTCCTTAAAGAAAAACAAAAAAAACATTTTTCATTATATAAGAATTTTCTTGAGAATATCTATACATATCTATGTATGTACATTGTACAAGCAGGATTATTCCCAAAAAAAAAAAAAAAAAATATTATGAAAATATTCTACAGCAAATCCATTCCTTCAAGAATAACAACGAAAAACATCATAATCATCGAGTTCAATTATCTTGAAGATAGAGAGCAACAATACTAATGAACATAACGAAACTTAAATAGAATTGGAAACACAAAAATAAATAAAATAAAAATAACGAAAAACTTAAATCAAAAGAGTGAAAGAAATAAAACTAAAAACACAAAACTAAAATGACTATGGTCATGGATATTCATTAAAAACTTTCAAGAGTGGAAGTTGGATAAGCTTTGGTTTTCATTTCTACACGATGTTTGATAACATTTAACAGCAAAAAACACGCAAAAACAACAACAACAGCAAAGATAGTAACACTGCCAACTATAACTTTAAACTACAACAATGAGAGAATTGTACAACAACAATAAGAAAAACGACTACAATAACATGAGTAAAGTTTAGAAACAATGCATTGAAAAGTTTTTCACTTCGTACGGTTTCTAATTTCTTAAAGTTTTACTCTCCTGCAATTCGACTAAGAATTTTCTGTGCAAATGCTTACGCTTTTGAGCTAACACCCAATAGGAGCAGAGGTAAATATTCGGCATCATTAATAAGTCATATAAAATTTAGTAATACTACGATTCCATCGCAGATTTAGCTGTGCTGTGTTTCGACCGGCCGAAGGAGATTTATTTTTGACAGTAAACGTTTTAAGCGGGCAAGCGAAAGTAGTTTTTACTTCTCTTCTTATAATGTATTTATCTTCCATTGGTCGAAAATAGCCAACATCGGCAGTCCTGCTGAAATTTATACGCATGTTTAAAACAAATCTTGGCAGAAATAGATTTATTTTTGTATGGTTAATCATGTAATCTACGCCCAAACTTAGAGCTTAGTCTTGAAATAGCGTTAAAACTTTCGTTTCAATTTTAATAATTAATTAATTCGTCTCTCCTTTTTTTCTACTTAGAAGGTACCTACATAATTTATGAAAATATTATTTTTTATAAACTTTTTCCTCCGAAGCTTTTCTTTATTCAACTCCATTCTGTAACAGTTTAAGTATATTTATATTTGTATGTAAATTTTTCGACCTGTCTCACTGGGGTGATTATCAAAAACATCCGAAAAAAAAATATCCAATCAAAAACATCAAAAAAAAACATCTAAAAACATCCAAAAATAAAAACATCCAATAAAAAAAATATCCATTAAAAAATGTCCAACTTTAATTTTCCATCAAAATAATTTAATTCAATGTAAAAACCATAAATTTTTTCACAAAACCTAAAAATTTCACTTAAATCGGATAAAAAGCCGAGGATCTAAGAATTTTCAAACATGTGAGTATCCCAGAGTTGGATCGAAATTCCTATGGCCGCCATCTTGAAAATGTTCGAAACTTCAGAAAATCATTTTACCACAGTTGTATGCATGTCAAATACTAACTTTTCACGAATTTTCATAAAAAATTGGAGATGCCAACCCAAACCGGTTTTTTTTTTTTTTTTTTTTTGATGTTTTGAGTGGAATCGCTCACTGATCTCTGTAGTTTTTCTACCGGGTATACGTATTGAACAGATAAGTTGAGCTAATATTTGTATGTGAAAATTTGCCTTCCGGAACTTTACCAATCTCTTGCAATTTTTTTTTATATTTTTCTTATGGATATTATTTATGCGTTGTAGTTATGACACCCAATTTCTTTGTATTTCTTCAATTAAAGAGTTCTCAAGAGAAATATTATGTTTTAATTGCCATAAGCAATCTGATATTTTATTCAAGAATTCTTTAAGAACATTCCATATAATCCAAGAAATAAAAAGGTGTAGTCGATAGACAAATATTGGTTTTTCCTTTCATTTAAAATTATAAATAAAGTTTCAATAGTCCTCGAAACTCTGTCCGCACAAACTTTTGACATTGATTAAACTATGCACTGTACACTGGAGGAAAATATTTGTAATAAGATTTCCATAACTTTTTTCTGAAACGCTTTATTGAAATTACTTCCGAAATTTTTGCCCTCATTTTGGTAGCCCCTTCTGCCATTTTTTTTTTTTTTTACTACTAACAAGCTTGAATTCTAGTCCTCATATAGCATGCAGCATCGCAAAGGTTTTAGTCAAAATTAAAAACTGTTTAAAAAATGTGAATGGAGAATGGGGAGTTGTGCGACAGGTTTGGTTTCAGGGAAAAAAACTATGAAATTCATTTTTTTTTTTTAGCATCTCAGTATAAAGAATCTCTAGTATGCCTCAAAACACAACTTCTGGCTAAAGGGTTCGGTTGCAATTTAAAAAAATCTAAAAGTTATGCTTGATAGCGCAAAAGACGCGTTCTTGGGGAGTTGTGCAACACGGAGGGAGTGGTGCAACACAGCTTAAAATTAAAGAAAATTACATATTTGACTGAATATTCCTTATTAAATTAACTCTTTGATTGCAGCCACTAAGGCTTTGATATCACTCGCTGGTTTTCTGGTCGTACGATAGTTATGACGTGGCATGCTGACTTCTTACAAAACTTAAAATTAAGCCCATTATTAGCCTATTATTATGGCATATTTTTTTCCAGCTCTGCCATTTTCGCTCTGCTAACTTAATGGACGTTATTATTTAGGCTAAACAATAAAACATTACTTTAATATATTGTTGACAACGTGTCCGGTATTTCCGAAAAAACAAGGATGTTGTTCTATTACTAAAAATCAAATGATCTATTGTTTAGAAAATACACGGAAAAGTCGTAATAGTTAATTGCTCAAAAACTTTCACCATTTCAATCCATTAGTTGAAAGAGATGATTCTTCAAAATTAGCAATCGAATAGGATGAGGTTTGGAGTACTTTTTTGAATTGGTATTCGCAAATTTCATCACACTCTTTTTTAGGATTATACTAAAGAGAAATTGAAAAATCCATGATTCTTTAACAGACTTGAACTTCAAGTCAATGTCATCATATTCTATTTTTAACTTTGTAATCCTTAAAACCCTACTATTCGTACCTTGAGCTCAACACAAAATACATAAACAGTACTGAGAAGATACTTTAGCTATGGATTTGACATTCCTCTCGTCACAATCAGCTGCATGAATTTCCATTACGAAAATTTTCACAAAATCACAAAACCCGCCATAGGCAAAAAGTCCACTTATCTTATATTATGAGCTGAATTTAACCCCGAGGGGAACACTGCTGCGGATACCGGCTGCCTGATGTTAAGTCTGAATTTTCTGCATATTATACGTACACATACATATGTAGAAGTGTACGCACATGTACGAGTTTATGTACATCAGTGATGTGAATTTCAGTACAATATGCATATATGCGCAAGTACATTGGAGCAATATTCAGTACATTCGTATCAAACTTTCATTTTTAAAATATTTCAGTTGAATTATTGCGAAGTGCAAAAACTGCAAACTCTTTAAATATTTGAACTCTAAGATTACGCTTAGAATTATCAATGAACTTGATTTAAATTTAAAATGCAGAATTTCTTAAGGAGCTTCTTCTGCAAGTGTGGAGCGAACTTTTTCAGTTAAAGTTATTTATTTTCGATAAAACCTTTATTTGTTCCAAATTATTCATTATTCACCTGCACTTAAAGTTACAAATTAAAGAAGCTTAATTTATATCCTTTTATTTGATGTGTCAATTGTACCTGAATTTTCATTATTAACTTATTTCTTATAGAAAAACAAAAAAATAGACCAATGAAATTTTTAAGAAATTTACAAAATAGAAAACAAAGCCAAAATGTAACATTTTTCAAACCAGAGTTTCCAAACTGATTTGATCTCGTTGAACACGAAAATCAATATTATTTAACTTAAATTAAATTTATGGGACAGAAAATGATTTACATTATTTGCTACCAACAAGCATAGATCAGATGACATTGTAATTTTGAGCTTACCGTTCCTTGTGCTTATGTAAAACACCAATAAAATCACAAAAACAATTGGTGTGTTACATTAACACAAAGAACAGAAAGCTCAAATCAACAATATCGTATGATCCATGTTTGCTGGTAGTGAATAATGATATTATTTTTTTTTTCCTAAGGCCGTTCAAATTTTCGATACAGAGGATGACAAGATGTTTTCTAGAGCATCTTCAAAATTTCAATGTGGTGCCGATCTGGAGACTGTAACTCTGAGATGCTTGCATCGTATTGTCATTGTGAAGTAAGTCATCTTTTATGCCATATTTTCCGCGGTAAATAAAAATACGCTGGCTCTTCTTCTGCTTGAGTGCACCAAAAAGGTTTTTGCTGAAACATTATTTGACCATATCGCTGCAAAGGCAATAGTTATTTTTGTGTTCTGAGTCAAATATCTCCATATCGTTTAACAGTGGTTCAAACGATTAACCGGACAGAGCGTTGAGCTTCTTTTGAGTGCTTAGTATAAAGAAATAGGAGATTTTAGTTGAAAAAAAAATTATGTAGTTAATTTAATTTATTTTTCTAGCTTCGGTTCGTACCAGCAAGACAAAAAAAAAACGTTCTAAATGCATATAATTAGCGATAATTTAAAAAAACTCACTTTTTAGAGCTCAAACGTCTAATCGGACACTAAAAATAATATTAAAATTTGGCAGTTCCATAATTTTTTGATAGTCCATTAGCATTTATAACAGCTTGTGAATGATTTTTCATGGATTTTATTAAGTTTGAGCAAACATCCGGTTGAATGTCATGCCATCCTTTGACCAATTCTTCCTTAAGCTGAGTGATGTTACGGATAGTAATGCTGTAGAGCCTCTTGCTCCATTCGGTCAATACATTTTATATCACGTTGATGATAGGTAATTTGGGGGGCGTTTACAATAGCTTGGGACAGTTTTGTATCAGCCATAATTGAGCTACATGGAAAGAAGGCTTCGGGTCTCTATAATGGTAAAATCCAAAATTCTCTTCAATACCATGTTTTTTAGCGCAAATAGTACATATTTTGATAAAATTTAATAGACGGGCACTGCTGATGAATGCGCGTGGGTTTAAATTCATATTTTTTAGTTTACATTAAGATTTTTACACATAGCTTTACTTTTATTTCATCAATATCTTTCATAAATTATTTCGTGCGTTTTAACAGCGTCCCAACTCAAACTCAACTAACTGTCGTTTTTTCTCTCTCCTTCGTTCGTAGCTTATTGCTCATTCGTTTTCAATGTTGTCATGTTAGTAAGTTTTATTCGTCTGTCTCCATTGCTGTTCCTAAGTCCGTCGATGATGTTTCCCTTCTAACCCTAGAGTTGCCGTCTATTCCATATCTTCGTCCAGTTCGAGTCACTCTTTCTTGTTGGTCGTGCTCTAACCGTATTATACGTCATATGTTTTCTAAATCTTTTGCAACTTTTCAACTTTTTTCAATGATTTTTAAAGTCTGAAATATTTTGAAAATTTTTAATCACGAATTGCACCGCATAAAAAAGCTGTTAGTAAAAAATATCAACTCTAAATGATCAGATTATATTGTATACCGAGCAGGGATCGGTCTCTAGGTACAGTAAAAGGAAGTAAGGGAAAAAATAATATTGAAATTCGTGTTCAGTGACCTCAAATTAGTTTAAAAATACATTTCCCAGAATGTTACAAGCATTAACTAAGTAAGTACGTGTAATATAGTATTATTTAGCAAAGTACATTGGACCTCATAGAAGTACATTTCAAAGAAGTTTCTAAATGCCATCTCTGATGTAGATATGTAGTGGTTTTTTTGTAGATGTGTGTGTATGTTTTTTATTTCGGTGCTTTTTTATGTGCTGATATGTTTGTTTCGATTTTTCAAACAACCCCGTCTACAATGTTGGAAAGATTTTTTTTTTTTTTTTTTTTTCGAAACGCCAACACTGAATTATATGGTTTTCCTGCTCCTGTCAAACACAATTCAAGTTTCCTTTTTGGATTAGTTTCTTTTTTGTTTTCTGTCGTCGTTTTTGTTGTTGTTGGTTGCTTTCAAACAACAATCATGTCCTCATAGTTTTTGCCGCAAGCAAATTGATGCATTTGGTTATATTCAATAGCTGGGTGGCTTGGCTACAGCTGGAAGATTGTAGTGAATGTCATGGATTGGGAAAGAAGAAAAAAAAAACCTATAACACAAGGCATGGCAATGAATGTGGTTACCAACGGCTGTTCTCACTTTATTTTAATACTCAAACTAACAGTTTTTCCCTTAGTTTATTGGATAGTTTATTGAGAGCATGAAAAATATCTTCTACCCTAAGGTGCCAATAAGAGGTCACCAACTTGGACAAGACAATTCAATTGATTTGAAAAATGTTTTCAAATATTACGGAAATTACAATGACATATTGTGTGTATTTGTGTGCAGACATCAAAAACAGTAGGCAATTGCTCAAAAATTGGGCCACACGGAAATTAAGCAATTTGTTGTTAGTACAAAACTTTTCAGGAAATTAGAACTCTCAAATGTCAATATTGAAGCTGAAAGCATTTTACATTAAAATATCTTTTTCTTGTTCTAATAAGAAAATGCAATTATACGTATTACACCGCAATAGGTACTTTAATCTTCTCAGTTTTAATTCTTCGAAAATATAAATTTCTTAAATGCTTATTGATTACCCCAACAGCAAGCAATTCATATGTTAATTTTGAAAGAAAGGAAGAAAACTTTTTCACAGCACTTTGGCAAAGTCGCTGTATCATAACTTAATGTATAATAACAAAAATGAACATAAAATCCGTACTTATTATCTGCAACGCCTTTGAAAAGTTTTTGATGATACTTAGAACTAACTGCTAATAGAACACCCCACTCCACACTACTACTATCAGCAGCAATATCGACAACAACCCTTGCCACACACGCACACACAACCCTCCTTAGATTCAGAACTGTACTCCAAACTAAAATCCATTCCACTTCATTTTTGCCACTAAACTTTCTGTTTCGAATATCAAAACTACTACTCATACATTTATCTCTGTATGTCTGTCTGTCCATCCCCCACCATTACCATCATCCACGTATCAATAAAGATATTCGTAATTATTATAAATGTCGGTTTAGTTCTCGAAATTTTCGCAGTCAACTGAATTAGAAATGAAAAAGTTTTTGCGGTTGTTAAATTTTATGATTTCATTGGCGCTATTCAAAGCGCGCGACTCACCACAACCAGTACTAGAGCCACTTAACAATAAACTGACACCACTCATAGTGCTATCCGAATAGGAAATCAAATACATGGTGACTTCATAGTAACTAGCGCTTTTACCCGTCGCACAGTGGAAGATTTCACACATTAAGTTAGAAAAAAATTAAAGAAGTACTCCTATGACCCCTATGCTGCGTTAGCTACACCTAGTTAAAGAAAATTCGAAAGATGGGCGCGATTAGTTAGTGGGCACGCCTACTTCCCATTCAAAGTAAACCATATTTTATATGTGTGGTTAGGTTAGGTTGGATTCGAAAGATTAACATGTTGTCATAATTAACTTAGGCCTCGAGACTGGGCCCATTCTCTACCCGATACTAAGAGCTTTAGCAAAGAAAGTCTAATAGAACCACTTGGACTTACATATATACTTCCATATGGATTTAAGACACACTCCAGACAGTGAGTCAAGCGATTCCAAATTGAAATGACCAAAAGTCCTTCTAGGTCTAAGCGCAAGCGCTGGATATTCACAAAAGGAATGAAAGACTGTTTGTTCCATATCAGGGTCTTTACAACTGCTACAAAGATCGCCAATGTTTGAGAGGCCTAAACGAGATGCATGGATTCCCATGGCACAATGTCCAAATTGCTCTAATATGATTGCAAGCTTAAAGATTCGACCATCTACGTCATCAATTACTATGACCTGGAACCCAGCAAAGTGTTAAATTATAGCCCTCGCTAATATCGCAAAGGATGTTCCCATAGCTTAACACAAGTTTTGTCGCGATATAATTTGATGAGATTGCTTTAATAGCCGACTGGCTATCAATGTAAATAACAACGTTTCCAAGAAATTAGGACTTAAGAGCATTAAGGATTTCGAAAGCTTTAAGAGTAGCACTACAGTCGTTTAGAATAAATACCTGATCCAGTGCCTGTACCCATCTGTGTATATTTCAAAGTATTACCACGTGGAAGTTCGTTAGGAAGAGAAGGTGTGGTAAGAGGTAGTCAGTACCACCAATTACATCACAATCCATTAATTGGAGATACTATTATGACCAAAAGATTTCAATTTCCAGAAACCCAATTCAATGTAAATGACAACGTTTCCAAGAAATTAGGACTTAAGAGCATTAAGGATTTCGAAAGCTTTAAGAGTAGACACTACAGTCGTTTAGAATAAATACCTGATCCAGTGCCTGTACCCATCTGTGTATATTTCAAAGTATTACCACGTGGAAGTTCGTAAGGAAGAGAAGGTGTGGTAAGAGGTAGTCAGTACCACCAATTACATCACAATCCATAAATTGGAGATACTATTATGACCAAAAGATTTCAATTTCCAGAAACCCAATTCAATGTAAATGACAACGTTTCCAAGAAATTAGGACTTAAGAGCATTAAGGATTTCGAAAGCTTTAAGAGTAGACACTACAGTCGTTTAGAATAAATACCTGATCCAGTGCCTGTACCCATCTGTGTATATTTCAAAGTATTACCACGTGGAAGTTCGTTAGGAAGAGAAGGTGTGGTAAGAGGTAGTCAGTACCACCAATTACATCACAATCCATAAATTGGAGATACTATTATGACCAAAAGATTTTAATTTCCAGAAACCCAATTCTTTATGTCTAATTGCACTATTCGCGGCCATGTTTCTGGCAAAAATATCAAGTGGTTCAGGGTGAAGAAGCGTTTCCAGTGCAGCAGTGGCAGTAGTTTTAAAAGCTTTGAACCCTGGGCAGAATATCCAAATAACTTTGTTTATGTAAAGAATTCCACCACACCGAAATTCCGTACATGAGAGGCGGCCTGATGATTGCCTTATACATCGAAAAAATTATTTTCGGTTTAAGGTCCCATCCCTTACCAAACAAGCGTTTACATGAATAGAAAGCAACGTATGCTTTTCTAATTCTATTTTCAACACTTATCTTCAATTTAAGTTTACGGTCAAGAACAACACCCAGGAAAGTAAAGCTTCCCTTCAAAAGAAAACTAACGCCATACAAAATTGGATGCCTGAAGTGAGGTATTTGATGTTTATTTGAAAAAACAACAACCTCAATTTTTTCGGCATTAATCTTAACCCTTTTGAGCACGTCCAAAATTTAATGGATTTAAGTGCCAAAAACATGATATCACTTAAGATATTCAAGTCCTTACCCACTACCAATATACAAATATCGCCAGCGTATGGCACTACTCGTACACCATGTTTGATTAAACTTTTTGGCAAGTCATCAACAACCAGATTCCAGAGTAGTGGTGAGATTACTCCACCCTGTGGACTTCCTCTTGAAAATCGAAAAACCTGAATGTTGTGGTACAATATGAAGTAAATCGGTGAACAGGCACAGACCTTGAAATTTTCGTGACCATTACCAGAAGATTCATAACTTTTTCCAGAAGATCGGATAAAGATATAAACTTAAAATTTAGGCTTATTAAAAATATGAAAATGACACAAATTTCTACTGGCATTCTTTGTAAAGGACCTTAGGCTCTATGCATATGTATGAGATTTGTTTTGTATGGATAGTTTGACAGTCTAACTGTCTCTCTATGCTCCTTCCATAATGCGTTGATATGAAAGCAATCTATTAGCATTTTTACCAAAGCATTAAAGTTGTCTTCACCATCATCGCTGCGTTATATTGACATTGCGACAAAATAGAGAAAATTGTATTTCGTATATGTATGTATTTGCATTTGTTATAGTATTGAATTTAGCAAATGAGTGTGTGTGATTTTATTTTTACTACTGCAGTATAGGTAATTGGTTTTAGTTTTATGGATGAGTAGAACGTTTAGCTGCAAGGCATTAAATTGATTGGCAGTGTGGTATGTATTATGTTGGTGGAAGATGAAACTGTGTGCTATCAATGATATAGCACCATATGACTAATGATGTCATAAATTTTTATAGCTTTATTTAAAGAGTTTCACATTATACAAACAACAAGAAAAAAACGATTTTTGCCGAAACCCGGGATTGAACCGGGGACCTTTAGATCTTCAGTCTAACGCTCTCCCAACTGAGCTATTTCGGCATTAAGACTTCTCAAACAACAATTTCTTAAATACACTTTTTAATATATTTAATAATATTTCCTTTTTTAATATAAAAACAGAATTAAATATTTTTATTATTATTATTTATTAAGAATTTATCAACAGCATTTTTGCTTGTGTATTAATAAATATCAGCTGTCGCTGTGATAACCCTGCCTGATGTCAATGATGACCTACGCATTTAATTAGCCTTTTTATTTTCAATCACCACAAATTCATTCGAGTATTTAGTTTCTATAGTTCTTGGGACAATGAACCGCACTCTCTTGGTACTAATTATGATTGATGTTCGTTTTTAAATTAAATGTCAAGTTATGTACATACATGTATTTAAAAATATTTTATTAAAAAAGAAAAAAAATGTGTCGTTGTAGTTGTTGTCACTTTTGTGTCCTCTGTGGCAGCATTAACATTATATTTTTGAGATAATTAATTGAATCGCATTGTGGTTTTTATGAGAGTTAATGTATTTTTGCATTGTTAAATAACACTAGTTTACAGCCAAAATTCCCAGCGAATGCCGTTACTCATTTTATATGGAAAATGGGCTGCTGATTCCGAAAATCGCATTTATTTTTTTTTTTATTTCGTGTCGTTTTCGAGATATCGGTCATTTTCGGTTTTTGGACCAAAAAAAAAAGATAGTTCCATTAAAATACAAATATCTCAAAAACCAATGTTTATATTTAAACAAATAATATGTCATATTAAAGGTAATTAAATTACCTACAAATAATATCCACTTTACTTTTTGCTTGGTTCGTTAGTTTCGGTTAATTAATTTGATTTCTAAAAAAAAAAATTTTTTTTTTCGAAAAAATTAAGAAAAAATCAAATTCAACTTCAAATTTATACAAGAAGACAACTTTTTTATAATATTTTTTTTTTTTGTATCATAGACTATGTATTTGTGAAGAAAATAAGATATCATTTAAGAAAATCGATGGAAAAATGCAAAAGTTCTATACAATTCATTGATAATTTACCGAAATGCGTTTTTCCCTATTTTTCCGTTTTTTTGTAATAAACTGTTCGAAAATTTGAAACTTTTTGTAAAAGAAATTAGAAAATCCAAAAAATTCTTAAAGAAGGCATTAAAAGGAAATACCCGTGCCTCGCCGTTTTTCCCCCACATGAAGGTCATTTTGACCTACATGTGGGGGTTTGAGAGGGTTAAAATTGTCTACAAAAATATTCCGCGTAGTATCCTGCATAAGTTTGCTGAAGACATGATACACCTCAGATGTAAGGATCATATAGTTAAATTCATCGATTTAACACAAGAATGCGTTATTTCTGTTTTTTCATGTACAGTGGATTAAAAAACTTCAAAAATCGATTAAAAAAAAATCTGACGTGCTAGAGAAAAACGGCGAGGCACGGGTATTTCTTTTTAATGCCTTCTTTAAGAATTTTTTGGATTTTCTAATTTCTTTTACAAAAAGATTCAAACTTTCGAACAGTTTATTACAAAAAAACGGAAAAATAGGGAAAAACGCATTTTGGTAACTTATCAATGAATTGTATACAACTTTTGCATTTTTCCATCGATTTTCTTAAATAGTATTTTATTTGCCTAACAAATTTATAGACTATGATATAAAAATACAAAATGATTTTTAAAATTTTTTTTCTTGTAAAAATCTGCAGTTGATTTAGACATTTTTGTAATTTTTTCGGAAAATTATACTCTTTTTTTCAGAAATCAATTTATTTCATCGAAACTAACAAACCAGCCAAAAAGTGACGTGAGTGTCATTTGTAGGTAATTTAATTACCTTTAAAATGACATAGTATTTGTTTGAATGCAAACATTGGTTCTTGAGATATTTGTATTTAAGTGGAACTATCTTTTTTTTTGGTCCAAAAACCGAAAATAACCGATATCTCGAAAACGACACGAAATAAAAAAAAAAAAATTCGATTTTCGGAATCAGCAGCCCATTTTCCATATAAAATGAGTAACGGCATTCGCTGGGAAAAAAAATTTTAATCATTTGTAAACTAGTGTAATCAACAAACGTACGTTCGGGGGAGGAAATGTATTGTTTATTGTGCCGAAATAGCTCAGTTTGGAGAACGTTTGACTGAAGATCTAAAGGTCTCCGGTTCAATCCCGGGTTTCGGCACCTTAATTATATTTTTTTTTTTTGAAAGGAAAAGGGTTTGCTCCTGATAAACATCAAACTGAAAGCCATAGATAATATTTTTTGTATTAGAGTTGCCCAGAAACCAATGCGGAATTTTTTCTGGGTCAAAAAGCTTTTTTCATTAAAGCTTCTGAACATTTTTTAGTAATAGGTATATATTGTCAGAAGAATTTTTAGAATAAGTACGAGCCGCCTGGCGTAACAAGATTTGACACTTACCTTTTGGTTTCGCTGAAATTTGGTACATGTTTTCGTTTCATTCTTAATCTGATCGAAATGGGAAAAAATGTTGCTATTTTTTTGGGGCACAGCTGGCTTGAACGAAAAAAAAGGCGATCCCCGATGCCGCCAAAAACTTAGTACGTACTTCGAATTATCAGAATATAATATTTACAAAATCGCATCAGATTCTGCGTTTTTCTATATCTCTTACGTAGCGGCATTATCTCCATATAAAAAAAAAAACTGAAAGAAAAAATACTACAAACAAAAACAAAAATATTGATTTTTGATAGGGGAAAGTGGGGTAAAGTGGGAAGTGGAGTAAAGTGGGAAATGCCCCTTTTCGGGCAAACTAGCAAATTATAGCTGTCATGCGCTTCTGACATGTACTTGCAATGACCGTAAGCAAATCTTTATGGTATCGCGATGCGTATTTTTGTGATCTCTGGAATCATATAAAGTTTTTAAGTGATTTTGAAATTTCATTTTGAAATTTTTAAGCATCGATATTTTTACTGTTTCTGGAGATAAACCGATTGTAAGTACACAAAAATATTCTGTGTAGTCTTAATTTTGACAACGCAAAAGGATTTCGTGTAATTCATAGAGTGTAAGCATGAAGCTCACATTTTTTGCAAAACGTGGTATCGGGGTAAAGTGGGAAATTTTTTATGCGGTAAAGTGGGAAATGTTATTTCACGATTGCTAGTCTCCACTTGTCAACGTATTATACTATTTCATGATCCAAATAAGTATTGTACATTTATATTGTGAGTTAACACTCCGGAAAAGCTAAGCGAGTTGCAAAAAGCAGCTGAGAAACGTTTAGCAAATAAACGCACACAAAAAAAAACAACATAATATTAATGAAAAATTCTTCGAATTTGAGCCGAAAACAACATTCATTGAATGTATGAATCATTTTATTGAAATTTTAGAACTTTTCATAAAATATAAGAACGAAATTCGTAAATCTTTTTATTTTGAAAAATATAAAAAAAATTTACGAATTTCGTTCTTATATTTTATGAAAAGTTCTAAAATTTCAATAAAATGATTCATATAGTCAATGATTTCTGTTCTCGGCTCAAATTCGATGAATTTTTTGATGTTCTATTTTTTGTGTGCGGAAGGAAGGGGGAAACGAATCACAAAAAATAGAGTACCAGGAGCAAAAAAGCATCACCAGCAAAGAAAGCGTCAAAGAAGAAACAAAGAAGTTCTAGCTCAGATGAAGATCGTGATTTTTGCACCATTTGCATGGAACTCATGCCCGAAATCATGACCAGACACAATACCATCATATGCAACCTAAAGGATTGTCAACGCCCATTTCACTTGAAATGCGCGAATCTCACTACAAGCTTCTTTTATTACTAACACTGTGACTTGGACTTTGATGTTTCATCAGAGAACGACGAATAAGCTACTATTTCACAAATTTTTTTAAACACATTTTTTCATATATTTTTTCCAGAAAAATCATTATTTCTTTTCATATTTACTCCTATGGGTGTGTTCCTTGAACCTTTTTTGACTTACAATAAAGATATATATAACATTTGTATTAGTTTTATGAGTTTTGAAAGTTTCCCACTTTACCCCACGATTTTTAATTTTTGCCATTTTGGGCATCCTCGATCAAAGCGTCGTACTCAACAGAAAATCCATATTTTCGGTTCGTTTCTTTTGCAAAAATAAAACTTATTTAATTTTCTTTATTATAGGAAGTTGAAACATGAAAAAATAAGAAGCTTTGTTCATTTTATGGAGCTTCGAAAAAAAATTTCCCACTTTATCCCACTTTCCCCTATATTTTTCAATGCTGAATTTGAATACGACATCAAAATTGCTCGTATGGTTTTTGAGATATACCTACTTACCTTAAAGTCCAAAAAACATTAATAAGTGATCAGAATACATGTTATGTTAGAATATCTCCTTAACCGTACGAGATACAGCAATTTTGAGACCGAATTCGAAATCAATATCAACAAATACATCGAAAATGGCTATATTAGTTTCTTTTTGATTTATTTATTTTTTTAGTTTCCTTAGAAGATCTATGAAAACTATCCGTTAACCTATGTTGCCAAAAATAACATGAAGTGCCAAGGTTTCGATATTGCGAAGAATGTTGTTTTACTCAGAAGATTAGCAACAAATGATTTCATAAAAAAAAGTTGTACCTTACGTCTTCCCATTAAGATATCTTATTTCAATGCCTTGAAAACATTAAAATTAATTTTTTTTAAATCCAATTTTATTATACTTACATAATTGTTTTTAGTGAGTAAAAGTGTTACTAATAGCTTAATTGTTGGAATTATTTTAAAGATAAATTAATGCATTAAAATATAAAAATTTAAAAATTTAAAAAAAAATTCGGTTGAGTGAATTAAGAAAAAAATGGAATCTTGAAAGTGCAAACACCTCAAAAAAAGTAGATTAATTATTATTGATGCAAAATATACTTAAAAAAATGCAGTTTAATTTTTGCAAATACTTTATCTGGTACAAAAGATATAGCGTTTAAATTAAAAAAAGTACCTAAAAACTCAAAAATTCCTAAAAAAGTATCTTCAAGCTCGTTGCGGAATATCTAAACGCAAATTTTTTTGGCTCCAAAGCACTTTTTGTAATCAGCAGGATCCAAGGATTAAGAAAAATCGCGTACGTTGACTTTTTAACACTTTCGGATATTGGACCACTCTAATACTAATGGCTCCCGAGTTATTAAGGTTTCCCGGACAAAGCCGGAGGAGTTTTGAAAAAATAAATTTTTAAAAATCCCACCGGAGAGAGAGTTCCCGAGTTACTAAGATTTTTACCATCCCGGACAAAGCCGAAAGAATTTTAGAAAAATAAGTTCCACAAGACTTCAATTGGCAACGTAAATGGGACATTAAAAAAAAAAAAAAATCACAAAAATCGGATGAATGGTTCTCTAGTTGTAGAGTTTTATAAATTTTCCGTTTTCAATTTTTCGGGATTGAACCCCAAGAACGATGCTTAAAACAATTTGTTTTTAAAAAGCTGTGGCTAATTTTTTTCCCTGTTCACTTACCTATCAGCTCTTATCATTCAAATCTTTCTACAATTCGTCCTCAAGCGGGCAAACAATTTAGATATAAAATAGTAAGGGTGGTATCTTTAGCCTGGCCAAAAACTTAATACCCTACACTGCATTTCAAGTATTTATTAAATTCTTAGTTGATAAATACTATGCAATATTCCCGTACATACTAGTTTTTTTTTAAATAAATTGTTTTATTCTTCCGTAACTCCTCGGACAGTATAAAAACAAATTGCTTATATGGGAAGTGCCACGCCCTCGTCTCCGAGCTTACCGTGATTTTGCGTAGAGCATACACTTACTGTTCTGAGTGTTTGAGTGAAATTCGGTTAGGTTTTCTTAAAAAAATCTTTCACAATAGCATTTTGAACCTTTCGCTACTACTACTACTACTTTTTGTTCAGAGTTTACAATTAATGTTATTAGTGTTTGGTTGAAATCTGGTTGGATTATCCTAAAAAACACTTTCAGTATATGAATGGGTTTTTTTGAAAGTGGAATAAGTCCACTTTTTCATAAACTGAGATATTAAAGGGTTTGCGTACGACTCAATTTAAAAATATTGGCAAGCATTATTAAACCGGTGTTAAGTGTTTACCGCTGTAAATTAATCAAATTTTGTTATGCTGTAAAAATTTTTACAAGTGTAATAGAAAATAGTTGAGTTTTTTTGGTCTGAATGGACTTATTCCACTTTCATTTATAAAAAATTTAAAAATTTGTTATATTTTTGTATGACTTATTCCATTTTTACTCACAAAATATTTTGTAAATTAAAGCAAAGGAAAATTAAAACTTAGAAAAATTTTTCTTTAAAAACTGTTGTCGTTTCTTTTCTTTTCTTTTTGCTCAAATAGGGCTTTGAAAATTAGTTACAACAACAACAAAAACAAAAAGTTCTTGTCGGACCTACTTTCGGAGATATAGCCATCGGAAGATCGAGATATATTTTTTATAAAAATTATTATAAGTTGGGAACCCCTGAAAGGTTTTTAATAATATTAGTGTCATACGAAAGATATGTTAATTTGCTACAAAATTGATCTGCCCAAAATTTTAGTCCGAGTCGTGGTTTTAGAGATATTGCAGATTTTCAGAAATTTTGACCACTTTTTTTTTTTAAACTACTATTTTTCCAAAAACTGTATCATTAATGCATAGTTTTAGTAACATATTATAAAAGCCCAATTTATTTGCTTTCATTTGACATGTAATTTGTACCTGATTTCCTGCATTATCATATTTTTTTAAAGGAAAACTAGAAAGTGAACCAAAGAAATTTTCATGAAATTTAGGAAAACATTACAAGAACAACAATAATACCAACTACAAAAATAACAATAACTGCAATAAAAACAACAATAACGATGTTTTTAGATAGTTTTCCATTAATTCCGATTCCTGTAGACTCTTCCGATGTTTTCCAATCACTTACTTTTTTGTTTTTCTATAAAAAAATACGTAATGCAAGAAATCAAGTACAAATTACATGTCAAATGAAAGGTAATAAATTGAGCTTTTATCATATGTTACTAAAAGTATGCATTAATGACACAATATTTGGAAAAATAGGGTTTAAAAAAAAAAAATGGTCAAAATTTCTGAAAATTTGCAATATCTCTAAAACCACGACTCGGAATAAAATTTTTTCCAGATCAATTTTGTAGCAAATTAACATATCTTTCGTAAGACACTAATATTATTAAAATCCTTTCAGGGGTTCCCAACTTATAATAATTTTTATAAAAGATATATCTCAATCTTCCGATGGCTATATCTCCGAGAGTAGGTCCGACAAGAACTTTTTGTTTTTGTTGTTGTTGTAACTAATTTTCAAAGCCCTATTTGAGCAAAAAGAAAAGAAAAGAAACAACAACAGTTTTTAAAGAAAAATTTTTCTAAGTTTTAATTTTCCTTTGCTTTAATTTACAAAATATTTTGTGAGTAAAAATGGAATAAGTCATACAAAAGTATAACAAATTTTTAAATTTATTATAAATGAAAGTGGAATAAGTCCATTCAGACCAAAAAAACTCAACTATTTTCTATTACACTTGTAAAAATTTTTACAGCATAACAAAATTTGATTAATTTACAGCGGTAAACACTTAACACCGGTTTAATAATGCTTGCCAATATTTTTATATTGATTTAAAAGCAAAATCTTCTGCATAGCAGTAGATGAAAAAATGGACTTATTCCACTTTCAAAAATATCATTTTTGTAAAAATGTTTTTCATGAAAAGTTCTTTTGAGTAATTTTTGATGAAATCGTGGTCTAATGAGTCTGTAATTTTCAATATAAAAAGAGGATATATATAGCTAGCTATAACTACCATAATCTCAATTTTTCCGGAATTGGACTTATTCCACTTTCAAATAAACCCATTCATATCATTTTAAAACTTTTGCTTACATGAAAGGTGCCACGTCCTCTTGTCCGAGTTTGCCTAGTTTTTTCTCAGAGCTTGTATATACTATCCCTAGTAATTATGTGCATTTTGCTTCTGTTATTGCAAATAATGTCCTTATTATTGCATTTTGAATATATTTTTTGTATGGGCGGTAGGCGTGTTAGTTGACCGATTTCGCTCATTTTCAATCCCCCGATCTAACTTTAACGATGAAGGCAGAATACCAAATTTCATTTCCCAAAAAATGTATTTTCACGCATATCCAGCCAGTCAGCCAGCCAGCCACCCAGCCAGCCAGCCAGCCAGCCAGCCAGAGAGACGGACATGGCTATCCATACCTCTTTCTCTGCGTTGCAAACGGAAGGGCAATGTAGGGTGAAGGATATAAAAACACACTTTGGGACCACTGTCCGTCGTCCATAAGCAAGTGCGGGATTGATGGCTGGTTATTAGCTATCAGTGAAAATACCAAGGACTTAGGCAGGATTTTGCTCCGGGGGAGCAAATTGAGACTTCTCCTTTCCACCCCCTAGGCTTTTATAAACATATATAGGAACTTGTCCAAATATTTGGAAAGTAAAATGTGCTATAAATAGTTTTTGAATATATTTTTTCTCTAACTCACTTAAGATGTTAAACAAAACAGCAGGCATTTTTCAAAAAAAAAGATGTCTCTTGTTAGTTTCCCATTTATCTAAACGGTAGTCTTTAATGTTCTGTAAAACATATGGAAATTCAAAGAAATGAAAAAAAAAGGTATTTTTTTAGAACTAGGTACGAAAATTTTTCCCTTGCTATACGAGGTAATGAAATAGATCTTACATCTTTTGAAACCTAATATTATATTCTGCATATCTCATGAAATTATTATATGTATGTACATATTATAATATCATCCCTATGCAAATGAAAAACATTTAGTTAGTTTTTTCTACATAGTTATGTCGTATTCTGGTCTAAATTATTATAGTCCTTAGACCGACAAGACCCTTTTAGTTACATCTCTGCTAAAAAATGGTTATTTTTATCATGATAAAATACATAAGCAAAACATCATTTTCCGTACAAAAAAACAAAATTTGATTTCTTAAAATTCAAATGTCTCAAAACTTAAAAAACTGACTTGGTATTTTTCACTTCAATTTTTGCAACAATCAGATCTGCGAACTTTTGACAAAACAACCTAACTCGAAATTGGCAACTTTTCAGTTGAGCCTAAAAACTGATTAGCTACTTTTCAATAATGTGGCTCAATTTTGTCGATGCAGCGTTAAGTCTCCTCTTTCCATACATTTTTCTAATCTTAAAGTGTCAGCCGTCAAATTATTTTTTCTTTTGGTACATAACACTTCACCGCACGAATGGCGCTAAGTTCAAATCTTGCGTGAACTATGGGACACCCTAATATCTCTGGAACAAGAAATCATAGAGGCATGGCAATTATACCAATAGAAGCGTATTTAAATTTTATATTTAGGTCTAAAATCCTGGAGAATTGTCTTATCTCGACTCAGGTTGTTTTGTCAAAAAGGGATGTATACGTATCGTCGGGTTAAGGCTACGTAGAACTAGACATCTACGTTTTTAAATTTTTAGAAATTCGATTTTTGTATGAGATATTGAAGTTTTCTGGTTTTTATTTCTTTTATAAAATTGAATGTGGACTATATTTCAAAAAACTGATAATACTGACGCGTAGAACTACTTAAGTTTTCTTTATGTTTGTTTCTACTTAACTCAAAATATCAAAAAATTTAGATGTCCATTTGTAACTTTAACCCGACGAAATGTATATTTTTTATTACGTTTTCTAAGGCCACGATATATTAAATAATGTGCTAGTAACTTTACCCAAAAATTGCCTCTTCTATGACTTCATCACAATAATTGTCTATTCCAATGATAACCGCTATGTCAATCAATCACATATCGAATAAAAGATAAAACATAAAAAAGAAAATAATAATTTGTCTTTACAGTTGTACAATAGCACCTGACAGCCAGGATTAACAGTGATTTAGCAGCGTCACATCACAACATATACATATGTATGTACAACATAAGAGTGGTAGGACTGCCATTTTTGAAAAATATTTCGTTCGTTCTTCCTTCTTAATATGACCAACAGCACGATAAAGTTGTCATTTGTTTATTAGCTGCAAAAAAGCTTAAAAGACATAACAAGGATAACACATATACGAGTACACACATACGAAGCCCTTAATACATTTTTGCCAATTGCCAAAATTAAAGTTCATAAATGTTAACCATTTTTGGACACATCGTCAATAACCAACCGACTGGCAGTAACCTTAGGGGAGATTTCGTTGTTAAATTTTTTTTTTTTGCTGTGAGTGTAACATTCACCATTATGATGAAAATAATAAAATACTGTCAGTTGGGCATGTGAGAAGCGATGTACTTTTGGAAACTTTTTTTATTTCTGCCCCCAAGGATATCTACTAACATAAATTGCTTTAATCAAAATTGTGCTCTATCGGTATGTATTGAAATGTTATTTTGTTAAAGCACCAGAGCCTACTATGTACATGTTAATATTTTTATACCCTACACCGAGGGTATATTCACTTTGTCCTTCCGTTTGTAATGCAGAGAAGGATGCGTGGCAGATTTAGAAAAGTATATATATTCTTAATCAGCGTCACTTCCTGAGTCGATATAGCCATGTCCGTCTGTCTGGGTGGCTGGCTGGCTGTGTGTGTGGAAATACATTTTTTGGGAAAACTGAGCAAGATAATTAATGAAATTTGGTACAAAGTAAGCTCGTGGGATTGAAAACGAGCGACATCGGTCAACGGACACGCCTACCGCCCATACAAAAAATATATTGAAAATGCAACTGAAGGAGTGTTTTTCTCGACAATGCAACCGAAATACACATATACACTACGAATTGTAAGCGCAAGCTCTGAGCAAATACTGGGCGAATTCGGGCAAGTGGGCGTGGCACCTCTCATATAAGCGAAAGCTTCAAAACACTATACTGAAAGCTATTTTGAGATAATTAAATTAAATTTTACTCAGGCACTCAGAACTATAAACGCAAACTCTTCAAATCCTGGAAAAAACCCACGAAAAACAAATCAACACCCACCATCTCTTTGATGATAACAAAGCTGAACAATTTCTGAGTTTGCTATAGCTGAAAAGTTGATAAGGCTCTGCAGGAGAACGATGTGCAATATGCGGTAGGAAATGAACTCTCGGAAAACTTTAGTACCAAACGATTTTTCAGACAATGCGACCCGCTCAACTTCATCATGGAGGGGATCGTAAAAAAGAACGATTTAGATCACAATGGCAACATTTTCTATAAAGACGATATTGATATTTTTGGTAGATGAATGAGAGGTGTTGAGAGATTTTGGAAACTGACAATATTGTCTCAAAACTCCTAAGAAGGGTCGGAGACACCCTTGACAGTTTCCAAAATTTTTCTTCAACCACTCCCTATCGACTGGTGCAATTAATTTTTATTTATTTTAAATGTGTCCAATACTCCTACAGTTTCCAAAATTTTTCTTCGGCTTTATAAATTGCAGCAAGCTGAAAAAACGTCCCGGATTCTGGGTGACTGTGCTGCATTTGTCCTGCAGGTTTTTTTCGTCCCAGAAAGTCTCATATTAAATAAAAACTAAGTACTTTATTGTTTTGTTTTTTGTTCTGTTTATTAGTACAGAATTAAACATCTAAATGCAGAACATTGTTGTGGGCTTCAAACTTGGCTAAGTGGTTGATAAGGCTATAATAATTTTAAAAAAAGTTCACCGCTCAAAAGTGGTCCAGTTCTTAAAACCTAATATTTTTTAATAATTTTTTTCTTTAAATTAATTAACATTTAATTCCATACAATATAAAAATACTAGAACAAATATTCCGCTTTTGAGGATATTCGTGTCGTCGTGGGGTCAACACGTACAATTTTTCTCTCGTGATTTATTCTGAAATTATTCAATTTATAAATTCCGCTCAAGTTTAAAATGCCGTGCATTTGTGGACAAAGGGTTGATCGTACCCAGGCGAAGGTGAAATGTGTCGGCTGCAATAACTTTTTACATTTCAAGTGTTTGAATCTGATGGCTGATGATATAGAATTTCTAAAAGCCAACAACAATGATTATTTATGTGCTGCCTGCAAACCTGCGAGTCGTCGCTCTCTTCTTCTTCGTCGTACTCCTCCATCCACTCCATTATCATCAGTAAGAGTGGAAAAATAACCCGCCAAAAATTCAACTGAGAGCCTGTCAACTAAATCAGCTGGCTCTCCTCCACCCGCTCAGTTATCAGCAATAAGAATGGAGAAAGATCCCGCCAAAAGTACAACGGAGAATTTGTCGCCTAAAACAGATGGCTCTCCTCATCGTTTTCTTCCACCTACGCTATCACCATCTATAAGAGTGGAAAATGAGTTTAACAGAAAAACGTCTGCTGAGAACATGTCGCCTAAATCAGCTGAGAGTGTTGAATCCGTGGTGAGTTTGAATGATTGTGATATATCAAATGCAGAGAACCAGCCCGTCATTACAATGGAGCTACTCTATAAAGAGATAATTGCCATAAAAAAAATGCAGGTAAACACAATCTCTTTAATTGCCACTCTGCAAAAAGAAAAAGAAGACTTGCTTATAGAAGTTGATCGTCTACAACTAGAAGTGGACTCGTTAAAACAACGAGCAATCAATAAAAACAATGAGAAACCCATAGAAATTGTTGGTATACCAGATGTAGATCAGAACAACGCTTTAGACTGCGCGATGAAAGTATTTTCTGAAGGGCTTAACATAAATATTTCTAAAGAACAGGTTGATGATTGTTTTGTGAAAAAGATTAAAGATAACAGAGATTCTGCAACTTTGAATGCGACCCTTGATATTTTATGTATTAAATTTGTATCCCGTATTACTAAAAAATTAGTGTTAAAGGAAAAATTTAAAAAAAGAAATAACCTTAATACTAATCTATTTGTTAGCGTAGATAAACCGTCTAATATTTATATAAATGATTGCTTATCTATTGAAAAAAGAAAGATTTTTAAAGCTTGTCAAGAATTGAAGAGAGAAAAGAAATACAAGTTTCTTTGGATTGGAAATGGAAGAATATTAATGCGCAAAGCGGAAAGTGCGGTAACATTAGTGATCGATTCATTTGAGGATTTAAAAAAAATTGTTTAAATTATAAGCATTTTTAAGAATAATATTATTTTTGATCCGCTTGAAAATTTTTCTAATGCGCACTGTAGGAATGTTGCTTTTGATAACATTTCTTCCAGTTCAAAAGATTTGTATTTGGTTCACCAAAACATGAGAAGCTTGAGGAAAAATTTTGATAGTTTGGTATTAAATGTGAACTCTTTCAAGAATAAGCCTGATTTCATCTTCGTAACGGAAACGTGGATCTTTGATGAAGAAATGTCTTTTTATGAAGTACCTGGTTTCAGATTTTTTGCGAACTGTAATAATGACTATGCTGCAGGGGGTGTAGGGGTTTTTGTGGTTAATGATCTTGACTGTGTTTGTGATTCAATTGAATTGAGTAGCGCGGACGTGTTAGTAACTAAATGTGCAATAGGCAACAATAAGTTCACTTTTTATTGTATTTATAGGTTTCACAACTCGTCAATTGAAGTGTTTTTAAGTGATCTTGCTACTCTGCTATCAAATGATACGTCTGATAATTTAGTGCTGCTTGGAGATATAAATCTGAATTTACTTGCCGATTCTGATTTTGTTGAAAAATATTTAATGATTCTTTCTTCTTTTGGGCTAGAATCATGCATCAATCTACCTACAAGGATAACGGATTCTACTGAAACATGCATAGATCATATTTTTGTGCGTCTAGGTCGAAATAGTAATATTTCTTTGTGCAGTTCAGTAAATGATTTTGATATTTCTGACCACTGCATGACGTCTCTCTCATTCCAAAATATTGTTAGACCGAAAAACAAACCTGTGCCCATTGACTTTAGTCATAAAAGAATTGATTTTACAGCTTTAAATCACCGCCTTACATTTGAATTTTGGGATAGTGTGTATAATGAAATAGACCCTTCGAAAGCATTAAATATATTCAGTTCTATCTTAAATGAGCATGTAAGTGCTTGCTCTAAAACTGTAAGTGATAAAAATTGTAAATTAAACAAGCTGAAACCTTGGATTACTTTTGAGCTTGTGAGTAAAATCCAGCTTAAAAATAAATTGTATAAAAAAACTTTAAAGTATCCAGATAATTTAATTATTAAATCTCAATACAAAAAACTCTGTAAAGAAATTTCATCCGAAGCTAATCGATGTAAAAATAACCATTATTCTAATGAATTCCTAAAAGTAAAAGGCGATATAAAAAAAGAATGGCAACTTGTGAATACCTTGTTGAATAGAACTTGTCCAAAAATAGAAATTGGCAATATTATTGTTAACGAAGTAACAATCTCAGACTTGAAATCAAAAGCTAACGCTTTCAATAAATTTTTTGTCTCTATAAGTGGTGAAGGTGGTTCTGAAAATGGCACTAGTAATCATTATTGTAATTGTTTAGACAAGGAACTTTCCTTATCTGCTAGCTTTTTTTTCCAGCCTATCTCTTCCTTAGAAATGCTTAACATAATTAAATCTTTGAAAAATTCAAACTCGAGTACTGAGAATAGTTTTTCCAATACTTTTGTGAAAAAGATCATTTTTAATATTGTCGATATTCTCTGCCATCTTGTAAATAAAAGTATATACGCAGGTGTTTTTCCTGAGTTGCTGAAAGACGCTGTGGTAATTCCTCTATTTAAAAAAGGGGCAAGAACTTCTCTAAACAACTATAGGCCTATCTCACTTCTCTCAGTTTTCTCAAAAATTTTGGAAAAAGCTGTCAAAATGAGAATGCTAAAATTTTTAAATAAGACAAAATTTTTTAGTAAATGTCAATATGGCTTCCGTGAAGGCATGTCAACAGAAGATGCTCTATTAGAATTTTGTAATGCTATTTACTCTGGTTTAAATCAAAAGAAAGCTTCAGCAGCTCTCTTTGTGGACATAACCAAAGCATTTGACTCAGTTGATCACAATATACTTCTCGATAAGCTTTATAAATGTGGCTTTAGAGGTTCAATGTATGAATGGTTCAAGTCTTATTTATCTAATAGAAGACAAAGAGTAAAATTGGATAATCAGCTTAGTAATTTCTTATATGTTCGAAAAGGTGTTCCACAAGGTTCTGTTCTTGGTCCCATATTGTTCCTTATATTCATCAATTCAATTTTTTCAAGTAACTTCTCAAGTAAAGTTATAGCATTTGCTGATGACATGGCTTGTGTCTACACTAGTGACTCATTTCAAAACCTAGTTGTGGACATAAATCATGACCTAAGCACTCTAAGGCACTGGTTTTCAGCTCATAAGCTTATCTTAAGTGATAAAACAAAGTTGATGTACTTCAATATTTCAGGCAAAGAACGCCACTTCGAAAGTTTAATTTTTCACAGCTATGGGTGTAAAAAATATTTAGTCGATAGGGAAACTTGCAGCACTGCCGTTGTGTCACAAACCTATTTTGAGCATAAATTGTGCTCTGATGGGTGTTTTACCATCTATTGGGTGAAGTCATTTAAATACCTAGGCCTACTTCTGGATTGGAAAATGTGCTGGTTCGATCACACAAGCTCTTTAAAAAAATATCTGATGGCAGCCAATAGGCAATTGTATCATTTGAAAAACCTGTGTAGTAAAAACTTATTAACTAATATTTATTATGGCATATTCCATTCCAGACTTCAGTACGGCCTGGTGTGCTGGGGAGGCGCAAGTTTTAATAAAATAAGTCCTTTGTTGAAAAATCAAAAGCTCGCTATTCGAAATATTTGTAATAAAGGTCGACTTGAAAGAAGCTTTCCATTATTCAGAACCTTAAAAATACTTCTTTGAAACATTTGTATTTTTTTAAAGTATTGAAAGTGTTTTTTAATAGAATATATTCGTCGTATGAATTGAGAAACACAAATCTTAATCTTGCCTCATTACCAAATCATACCACACAGCATTTTTTTCATTACTATTTGTGTACATCTCCTAGACTTTATAATTGTCTTCCTGAATCCATGAGAAGTATCCGAAATCAACAATCTTTTCTAAAGGAGACGAAATCATGGGTTTTTGCTCTTGATTTGGAAGAAGTTGATCGCCTTCTCAATGTTTTGGTGTAATTTTTCTGTCTCTTCGATATAATTTTAAAAATGAGCTTTATTATAATTTATATCTTTCTTTTTTCACATTTAAATTAATTTAACATCAATTATTTTTAGTATTAATTTAGTATTAAATTTTATTTTTGATTATTATTTACAATTTTTAGATTTCCTTTTTATTTATGGCCCCACGCCACATTTATATTATGTTCACCTAGCTTAAGAATTAATCTAAACTGTATTCGCCACTTATTCCCAGGAATAACAGAATGCAGAATTTTTATCAATATATATAATATATATATATCTAGTTGCTTTTGTATCTTATTAAGAATGTATATTATGAATTTATAATGTTAAGAATGATTTATGTCACTAATTTTGTATATTATATTGATAAATAAAATTGAATTGAATTGAATTGAATTGAATTGAATTGAATTACAAAAATCCAATTTATAGAAAAAATACATGAAATTTTTCTTGAAAAATTAAAATTTTTGTACTATAACAGCAACAAATTTAATTTTTGACCAAAACTTTCTAATAAGATAACGTTGACCAAGACATTCTTTACAAAAGTTCTCTTGAAAATATTACAAAAAAAATTAATACTTTCGAAGAAACGGGCAGTCAAAGAGACAATTTTTCGACCTTTGATCGAAAACCGGTTGGGTTTTATCCACTACCGATTCCTAATTTTTTTTTTTTGATAATTTATTTGTTTGACTTCTAATTTCAGGAAGTGGCCGGGGAGCAAACAAAATCAGAATTTCGCACATATGGGCGCTCTACTATATATGGACTATCTTTTAGAGATTTTACAAAATTTTTAGCTCAGAACATACAACAAATGAAATTGTTTCATCGACCAGGGCTGCACAGATCATCATTCTTACTTCTACAGTTTTGGGACATTCATGTTAGCTGTTAGTTATGTTTTATTTTTTTTCCTCATAAAACCCTAAACATCGGCTATAAACAGATTGCATTTTTTGTTCAACCTAACCTCTCCTCAAAAAAGACCAATGTACGGCAAAACAACATATGAAAAAAAAAAACTAAAGAAATGTAAGCACTACTGCCAAGTGCACAACTCAGGGTCCTTTGTGAAATAGGAAGAGGGGTTGTTATTGGTATAGTTGTGTGCTGTTTTGTGTTGTGACAGCAGGAAATGCCTTAACGTATGAGCGCTTTTATTAATTGTGATTGATGTGTGCGTAAATAGGGCGGCAAACAATTGAGGCATAGTGGAGCTTAACTTTGGCAAATTATTAGAACGAAACCAAATATGCCAAGAAAGGAAAGGAAGACTGGCTTCCAATGAGCTATGCGATATACGAGTACTTGCAGCATTTTCCAAACTTAGTAAAATTGTTGTTTCAGTTTAGTTTAGTAGCGTCTAAAATGTCCCAGTTTCGTTTCCCTTCCCATTTCGCATTTCTGAAATTAAATTTCCTTTCTATTTTTAATAGAATTATGACAAGTTTATATTTCTCTATACAATTCAAAAGTAAAATATTTTACGCAAAAGTTTGTAATTTATTTCTGTAAGTCTTGGTGCACTCGTTCGTCAGCGTCGCTAGTGAGTTCAGATTTCATATTTCCGTACAACGACGACGCCACAGACAGAAGAACCACAGTCGGCAAAAATAATGAAACTGCATTCTCTTGGCAATAAATTCACTTAAGAGTTATTTCAGCAGTTTGAGATCATATTTCGATACTTTACTAAACGATACCAAACAAAACATGTACAATACTTAGCCGGAAAACAAATATTGTGAAAAAACTAATTTTGTACAGTTTTCTGTTAGACAGATTGAATTGACATACTAAGTATGTATCTATATATATTTGAAGGATACTCTGTCATGGCTAAGCCTTCAACACCGATTTTTAACACTTTCGGAATACAGCTAAACCGAACTTTGGGCAAGGATACAAAGTAGTTTTTGCTTTTAGTAGGCGTGGCACTGGCCCTTTTGAGCAATTATGCAGTCATGATGAAATTACTATACTAAAGCTTATATCCACAGTATTTCATATGGCTTCCGAATTTTAGTAGTAACCCAATGAGCACAAAAACGGATGAGGATCCGTTTCGAACCCGTTACGAGTTCACAAAGGGATAAAAAACGTAATCCGCGGTAACGGATCCATTTCGAAACCGAAACGTACATCAAAAACGAATTCAAAACGGCTTTGCTCTTAATAATGTTAATGCTGCGTTTAAATAAAAAAAAAAAAAACAATTTGAAGCCCTTTTTAACGATTAAAAAAAAATAAATAAAAAGAAAAAAAATTATCATATTATGGTAGGATTCGAGCCCGGGTAGTTCCTTAGCACGGACTCGTTTCGAATCCGAAATGTATGTAAAAACGAATTCAAAACGGATTCGCTTTTAAAAATGTTAATGCTGTATATTTATAAAAAAAAAACGTTTTGATGCGCTGATGATTTTTGAAAACTTTTCAAACTTTGTTTGAAGAAACGTTTTTGATCCCAAATTTGAGTATGTTATATTTTTTGACAAAAGAAGGGAAGAGAAAGAACACAATACTTACAAAAAAAACAACAGAAATTCTTTAATACCCAGTGTGCCAAACGGACTCGTTTCGGATACGTAACGGGTTCATATTTTCGTTCTTTTTATCCGTTACGGAATCCGTTAAGTATCCGTTACAGATCCGTTTGCGGGAAGGATTCCTAAAAAAAAAACGAATCGTTTTTTCTTTTTTTATGGATCCCTTTCGAACCTGTAACGTACATCAAAAACGAATTCAAAACGGATTCGCTTTTAATAATGTTAATGCTGCTTATAAAAAACAGGGTGAAGCGCTTATTTTTAATTAAAAAAAAACAAAATAACAAAAAAAAAAAAAATTACTAGCCCGGCCGGGAGTCGAACTCAGGCTCCCGGGGTATTACTCTTTCATACACGAGACGTTAGACAACTAGGCTATTGACCGATATGATGTTTACTTAACTGGTGTAGACTTATTTGATGTTGAGACTTAAAGTTTGTATATTGAACAAATTTCTGTTGTTTTTTATAAGTATTCTGTGTTGTTTTTCTTCCCTTCTTTTGATAAAAAATGTTATATACTCAAATTTGGAATCAAAAACATTTTTTCAAACAGAGTTTGAAAAGTTTACAAAAAATTATACGCAATAAAATAAAAAGAAAAGAAAAAACAAATCAAAAATATTTTTTTTATCATAAAAATTAAATAAAGCAAATCCGTTTTGAGTTCGTATTTTAAGTATTTACGGAATCGAAACGGATTTGCCCAGGTTCGAATCCTACCAGAGGTGGATTTTTACCCTTTATTTTTGTTCCTTTTTTTTCTTTTTATTATTTTTTAATTGCTAATAGGCGCATCAAAACGGTTTTTTTCTGTAAATATACAGCATTAACATATTTAAAAGCAAATCCGTTTTGAATTCGTTTTTACATAAGTTTCGGATTCGAAACGGGCCCGCACTGCGGAATTTAATTTTTTTTTATTCGCTAACAAGCGCTTCAAAATGTTTTTTTTTTTATCTAAACAAAGCGTTTTGAATTCGTTTTTGATGCACGTTACGGGTTCGAAATGGATCCGTTACCGCGGATTACGTTTTTTATACCTTTATGAACTCGTAATGGATTCGAAACGGATCCTCATCCGTTTTTGTGCACATTGGGTATACAAACTTTAAATCTCAACATCAGATAAGTCTGCATCATATCGGTCAATGGCCTAGTTGTCTAACGTCCAGTGTTTGAAAAGTAATACCCTGGGAGCCTGGGTTCGACTCCCGGCCAGGTTTAGTATTTTTTTTTTGTTTTTTTTTTTATTAAAAATAAGCGCTTCACCATTTTCCTTTTTTTTATAAGCAGTGTAACGAACTCCGGTTTCCTCCGGTTCTATAGCTGGGATATACTCAGCCTAATCCAGGATTTAAGGTTCTTACAAGAAAGAAGAGAGTGCGATGTAGTTTTACGATTACTTGTATTTGTTCAGTTTTCTTTGTGATTTACAATTTGTGAGATTTTGTACAAAGTGTGGTAATTTATATAATTCAAAGTAGTGTGCATTTATTGTTTATATAATGCAAAATTCATAAATATTATATAAACCAAAATTCAAATAAAAAAATTGTATAATCAAAATTTATTTTAAACTAGTGACGCGAAATTCATTAATTTATATAAGCCGAAATTTGTTTAAATTATATAATTCAAAATATTCAAAGTTAGCGATGATTATATGGGTTTTATATAATATAAAACGATATGAATTTATATAATGCAAAATAGTTCAAATATACAACGAGAGTTTACGTGTTGGATTTCTTTTAAATTTCGGATTTAAATTCAAGAGATTAAGCAACTAGCAAACATGCATAGCCCTTAACGAAGTTTTCCAGAGTAAAAGATTTCCCAAGATGTTAGGCAAATAGCAAAAATGCATAGATTCTAACGAAAGAGATTTCAAGATTAAGCCAAAGATTGAGATTACAGAAGTTAAGCAACTAGCAAACATGCATAGCCCTTAACGAAGTTTCCCAGAGTACAAGGTTTCCCAAGATGCTAGACAACTAGCAAACATGCATAGCTTCTAAACGAAGACTTGTTGTCCCTTTGGCTGCTCAAGCTCGAGTGATTTTCTATTGCAGTTGCGCCAGTATTTATACGAAAATTCGCTGCATGAATTACCAACAAAATTCCATTCTGCCCATATTCCGCTGCCGCTGCTCCACGTGGCGTCCGCGTGTCCTCTGCTGCTAGGCTAGTGTTGTTGTTGTTGTTGTAATGCAGCACGTGCAGGTTAGCAAAAAGTATTTACAACAAAAATTACCAAAAATTATTTACAACAACAAATATCTTGGTGCATTATTTTTTTATTGCCTTTAAAATTTTATTGCACCGATTTGTTTTTGCAAAATTTGGATATTTTAAGTTACATTGATTTGTTCTTGTGTTTTATGATCTTGTTTTGCTAGTTAGAAATTTTATTGCATCGATTTGTTTTTGTAAGTTTGTGTTTGCGAATTTGGTGATTTTAGTTACATTGGTTTTCAAATTCTTTTCAATTTTAAATTGTTAGGATTTATATTTTTGGTTCTAAAAATATGGGTCCTGATAGCAGCATTAACATTATTAAAAGCGAATCCGTTTTGAATTCGTTTTTGATGTACGTTACGTATTCGAAACGGATCCATAAAAGAAGAAAAAAAGATTCGCTTCTTTTTTAGGAGTTCCTCCCGCCAACGGATCAGAAACGGATTCCGTAACTGATAAAAAGTACGAAAATATGATCCCGTTACGGATTCGAAATGAGTCCGTTTGGCACACTGGGTTCATCCATCTGTTAATCTCTTAAACCACATTTTGCATAAAACTTGTTGTTCCACGGTCAGCATGAAATCACACAACGAACAATTTTCTTGTAGATATTAACCCATTTTATCCTTTTTTGCGGGTCCCTTTGACCGCTTTTTTTTTTTCTCCAAAAATTTTATCGCTACTGGGTCAATCTTTGCGTAATTGATCCAGATTTGAGTTGACATCTCCGATTTTTATGATAATTGGAACATATAGTTAATACAAAATTAATAAAAAAAAAAAAAAAAAAAAAATTATTTTAAACCTTATGTTATTGTATAAGCTTATTCCATATTTCTATGTGCATTATTATTTAATTTAAAAAACTATAGAAATTATAAATGATCAGTGCCAATTTATAAGCTTTTTGTTAAGTCTTAAGGTATTGAGATGTGTAAAATATAAATAAATAAATAAAATTGGTGAAAAGTTAGTATGTATTTAAGATGCATATAACTGTGGTAAAATGATTTTTCGAAATTCCGTAAATTTACAAAATGATGGCCATTGGAAGTTCGATGCAACTTTTGGATACTCACATTTCATAGCTCCTCGGCTTTTTATCCGATTTCGATGAAAATTCTCTATAAAATAAATTGAGCTTTTGAAAATAAACTACACTGAAGAAAAGTTTTTATTTAAATATTTTTATTTAAAAGTAAATAAAAAAGTAATTATAATTATTTTGAGACCCTCAGACACGTGGTATCTTTTACAGTTTTCAAGCTATGAGTTAGTGAATTTGATTATTGTTTTGTTTATCATGAGTAGTTGGTGCACTTTTTGACATGTTACATTATCCAATCGTTAAAAAGTGGGCGTGGGACTTTTCTGATTTCGTCTTCTTTTCACCCACTGTGTGGTACTTACGTTCGCCGTCGATCCACCAATATTCATCAAAATAGTTAGTGAGATATGTATTAAAATCTCAAACCATGAAATCAGTATTAGTCTTTTGTGCGTCGTTAAAAAAACCCTTTTTTGTAATGGCTTATAACTTAAAGTAGTAATCCAACCGAAAAAATGAAGGAAGTGTGGCTCATTTAGAATGTGGCAAGCTATCCAAATCCATTCACAAAAATTAATCTTTCCCTTTTTTGTATTGCAGCCTGAAAACAATGATTTTTGCACTTTTATGCAAGGATAACTCAGGATTCTGACGTGATAGAAGAAAACTAATTTCAGATTCATAATTCAGAATTCACATTTCACTATAAATGGCTTCAAGTACAAAAAACCATGTGAATTTTCAAATAACGAAATAAGATATTCGTAGATCTGGAGGCACAAAACGGTATCAAAGAGCACTCGAATGCAATTGACATTCTCTTACCATATAAAATAAAAACCGATAAACTTTTATTTAATAAAGTTTTCGATTATTTAAACCAATTTTTTGTAGTTATACTATTAATTTAAAAAACTTATTATTTTTCCTTTTTACTACAAAATTTAATTTAAACGCAATAATTTTTATTTATTTAATTTTTATTTAAATTTAAAAAAATATATTGAGTTTTACAATTATGCATTTCGAGCGAACCTGTCACTCATCATCAGAATGCAACACGAATACTAACAAAATAGAAAGAATAGAAATAGAAAGTCTAAAGTTCAAACATTTTTAATCGTTTTCGTCTTTAAATTCGGGGATTTTCGCGAATGTAAAAAGAGTTGACGACACATTGCCGTTGTCAAAGTTCATCAGTTTTTTTGTTTTTGCAATAAACAACGCTTCATAAACATCTAATTTTCTGTTGTTGTTTATGTTTTTTAAGAGACGCATACTCTCTTCAAAACTTCCAATTGTGTGCAATGGCTTGTTGTCTTCTTTTGGTTGAATCATGTGTGCAGCAACAGCTGATCTCCTAATTTCTTTATTTTTAATGCAATTGTTATGTTCTTTAAAACGCGTTTTGATATTTCTTCGTGTTTGTCCAATATATTTCGCGTCGCAGTCGTTACATTTTATTAAATAGATTCCGCTTTTCTCTTCCATCGGTGTTTTGTCTTTTGTTGAAATGCATAATTGTAAAACTCAATATATTTTTTTAAATTTAAATAAAAATTAAATAAATAAAAATTATTGCGTTTAAATTAAATTTTGTAGTAAAAAGGAAAAATAATAAGTTTTTTAAATTAATTCTCTTACCAGTTGTCCAGTTTAGTCTTGACAACAAATTTGTCTTAACAGCTAGGGAAAGTAAAGAATGGTTTGCTAGCTATGACCAAAAATGGTATAATTTTTCAGCTTTTTTGTCATTTTGAGGCTCCAAATGCAATTTTTTCGGGTCAATTTGTGGAATACTTTCTTTCCTTTTGTCTACAGTTATTTATGTTGTGCCATAAAATCCGACATGGAGCTAAACTAGCCAAAGCCCAGAAATGGTTTTGCTAGTAGCATAATGAACTTTCAGGAAGAGCAATCAAAAAGTTGTTAAGATTTTTCGTGTTGCACTGTGTCTTAAAAATTTTTATTTTAATTTCTATTTTCGTTTTCTAAGTCCGTGTTTAGTCTGGACATATTTTCGTTCAAATGAACTCTAGACACTTTACTTAAAATCATGATAGTCCAGACGAATATATTGCAAGAAAAATGCAACGAAATGAGATCAGAGAGTGCCAAAATTAGTAAGTTTTATAAAAAAAAAAACAGTACAAAAGCAGTACAAATTTTCTAGGAGTACTGATAGCTGAAAAGCAATACAGTTGGCAAGTTTAACTATACCAGAGCTTGACACATAAACACATTATTTATTTTAAATGATAAAAAGGCTGGTGTATTGTCATATTCTTGAAGAAAAAGATTACCTATAACAAAAAAAAAATTCGAAAAATCTGAAAATGGGGGGTAATTCATGGAGCTTTTGTGATCATTTCCACACTGGTCAGAAAATTCGATCAAATGCCGCCTTTCAGAAGACTCTTTTCTTGTAAGGGCATTTTTTCGAATTATCTTATTTATTTATTTAATAATATTTGCTCAAGATAACTGCATCTTATAATTAGTAGGAGCCTTAAAAAGTAAAAAAGTGATCCTTAAAAATGAGATGAGGGTGAGAACTAAATCTAATATTCGGTAGAAAAATGCAATTTATAGCAGTAGAAGAACTAAAGGGATAATAAAGTCAAAGAGGAGGTTAGGAAGACAAGTGGAAATATTTAAGTTATTTTTCATCAATGACCATTTGAATAACGGAGATATTCTTCAAAAACCAATATTTTTAAGGCCCTAAAAGTTTTCGAAAAATATCTTTTAAGCCACGAGTTGCACAAAAAAAAAAGTCGAATACGGTTTTTAGAAGAGGGAATTATCTATTAAACGATTTTAACGACTACCCGTTGAAGATTAAGCGCAATTTAAAAAGTTAGAATTTTAAATAATGGACTTTTCACACATAAATAAAGATAACTCCTGTGAAAAAATTCACTTAGAATTATTTTGCAGAAGAATTCAAATTTTACTGGATTAGAAGGGAAATAAAGTATCACATTATAGAGATCAAACTCTTAAAAAGCTGGAACAGATTTATATTACGTATACCAGAGTTTGGTGTCTTTACAACATCCCAGATGCCCATGCTAACGAGTTGAAGCTACGTATATTTAAATGGATAGGTAAACAAAACAAGGAAGTTTCTACCTTGTGTTTGACAGAAGAGGATGGGAAAGACAAATTCACCTGGTCGTCGGAAAAGAAACTCCGAAAATCGGTGGAGTCGATTAATTTAGTACCCCTAGGAGCAATACGAACGGAAGAATGGCCCAAAGGTATGTGCATAAACCTTGAAAGGGAATATTCCAATTTTTCTAAAGAATAATTATATCACGATCTATCATTTTGATGCTTATATTTAATTAAATCGATATATCGTATTTCGTATCGAATTACCAATAAGCTCATTGTCAGAGGTTTGTGGGAGTAAGATATCTCCTTAAAAAGGAAGAGATGTGGTAGGACAAAAACAAACAAAAGTGAAAGGGAAGATGTACTGCACTTTACTCTGGGAAGCTAACAAAAATGAAATGACATCAACAACCGCAATGGCAACGACATCTACGACAGCAGCAACAACAACAATAGCAACAAACATAATAACTACAATAATAAAGCGAACAACAACACCAGCAGCAGCAACTAAAGCATAAAGCATTTCACAAATTTAGTTCATTTACAACTGCAACAACAATATAACTACAAAGCTATGTTGATGGTGTTGCTGCTACGTATTAGCAGCAAAGGACATGCAACAAAAACTTTTGCAACAAACAAGGACGACTACAGCGACGATGACAAAGGCTATACTTCAATGCAGCGTAGCAACATGCGCTGTTACACTCAGATTGGCAAATTGTACATAATTAGGGTATTCACAGCATCTTGATATTAAGTATATGCACAAGTCAATGTATACAACTTGCAGACACTTTAGAAAAAGTAGTTTTCGGTCGCATTGGCTAAGACCTCCATTAAGTTAGCAGAGCGAAAATGGCAGAGCTGAAAAAAAAGATGCCATAATTAAAGGCTAATTAAATGCCCTAACGCCGAATGTTAGGCTCTTCATTTTAAAAATAAAATCAATTTCGATTAAACATATAAAGTAAAAAAAAATCATCTTCTTCAAGTAGTAAATTTTATAATTTTTGAATTTTTACATTTGTATAAAATGTTGATAATGTACGCTAATACACTAAGATATAAATTTTGGGAAAAAAAACATCAGTTTTAATAAAACTGTTCGAAATTATCGTAAGATTTTTCATACTCTCATTCGCATTGTCATTTTTGTTGTTGTTGTTGTTGTTGTCGTGTTATTGTCGTCATGTTTCTATCTGTATTTTGCTGCGCACTGTTTCGGTGAATGCTTTCAACAAAAAATACAATGGCAAAACGCCATTGTTGCAGCTCTATCCCCATTTTGTCAAAATGAAATTTTGAAAACAAAAATAAAATTATTTACTAAGGGTGCTATCTTTGGTCTGGCCAATAATGGAATACCCTACATTGTAGTATTTTGTAAATTTTGTTTGTACGGGAGGTGCCAAGCCCTCTTGACCGAATTCAACTAGTTTTTGCTCAAGCTATTTCAAGTATCTATGCGAAATTTGGTTTCATTACCTCAAATAAATGTTCCAATATACAAGTACATAAATTTAGCTTGTATGGGATATGCCACACCCTCTTCTTCGAGTTCGCTGAACTTTTCTCAGAGCTTGCACTTACTGTTCTAAGCATTTGAGTCAAATTTGGTTGGATTATCTCAAATAACGCTTTCAGTATGGCACTTTGAAACTTTTCCTTATAAGAAAAGTGCCACGCCACACAGTGGTCCCAAAGTGTGCTTTTTATATCAAGATTTTTTGGCCGCTTGGGGACGCACTGTAGAAAGATTTCAATGATGGGGGCTTATAGGTAATTGAACTGGAAAAAATGCGCTACCGCTTTTAAAAAACAAAAATCGAAAAACGGAAAATATATATCTACGTAAGCTGCTATAGTAGAAGAGCTATGCCGGTTCCAGCTCAAAAAAGTGACTTTTTGTATGAAAATCTCCATACAAAGAATTAAACTTACTTACATACATAATTATATTTTTTAATTACATACATATTTACACATACATATGTGCATATATATCTTGGTTCATCCAATAAAGCACTATTTTATTTAAGTTATGTAGCTCTAAGAGGATCTTTCATGGTGATCTTTCAAAATGCGTTGCATGTTGAAATCATATGAAGCACTTTGGAATGTCCACCAATAGTACACTTTACAGTAAAACAGAAGTCTGGCAACACTGATTTTACGGAGTTTTGAGAATTTTTAGGTTAAAATTTTGTATGGAGTCACTTTTTTGGGCTGGAACCGGCATAGCTCTTCTACTTGCTATATATATTTCTGGCCTAGGCACTCAGAACGTTTTGACATACCACCATCATTTGTGTTGTTTACAGTGGTTACCGGACATAATCCCAAGGGACATAATCCCCACTTCTTAAATGGGGACTATCTCCGAAAATTTTTCGGTCATACTCCCTATTTTGGTCATGGGGGTTATGTCCACAAATTTTTCGGACATAATCCCAATAGGGGTTATGTCCGAAAAATTTAATTAAGATTGAACAAAATTTTTGCAATAATCCATTTAAAAAATTTATACAGTGTTGGATGTTATAGACTGATCCGCGGGCGAAGGCCGCCGCGAAGCCGGTGTTGGATTTTTGGGAGTTTTAAATCCTGAGCTGCGGCCACAGGCCCCCTACTTACCCCTACTCTTATGTAAAATTACTGTGGCTAGCAAACTAGGTGTTGGATATATTATAGACTGATCAGCGGCCGAAGGCCGCCGCGGAAACGGTATTGGAATTTTTGGTAGTTGTAAATCCTGAGCTGAGGCTGTTGTCAACAACAAAATATCGTTATTGGGACTATGTCCGTTTTTTCCTGGGGACTATGTCCGAAACACTTGCGGATATAATTCCCATTTTAGAAATGGGGACTATGTCCAAATTACTGGCGGACATAATCCCCATTTCGTGAATGGGGATTATGTCCGTGGGGACTATGTCACGGCACCGTTTACAGTGACTTGAAAAAATCAATTTGGCAAAAAAATGGAATAAACTCGTGAACATTTCCGTGCGATCATTTTTCACAACTTTCGACGTGGATTATCACGACAAGAGTGCATCGATGAACTTAAACCTTTGTATGACGATGAAGCACCATCCTATAGCACTGTGAAAAACTGGTTTAATGAATTCAATCGTGGCCGATGACGAATTCTGTGAAGGTCGTCAAAAATCAGTTGTTGTGCCACAAAACATCGATACAGTGCATGAACTGATAATGCAAGATCGTCATGTGGCATATTGTGAGATAGAAGCATCCTTGCACATTAGTTCCATTCCAATACATTCGATTTTGCATGAACACTTAGTTGTAAAAAACGTTTGTTCTCGTTGGAAACCCCATAATTTATCAATCGCTTATGTTATCAATAGAAAAATTGATTTTCTTAACTCACTGTAAACAAAACAAATAGCACTTGTACATCAAAATGTTGTGAGTGCGTTTATGCTAAAAAATGTCAAATTTTCCAATGAAATTTATTGCCTAGTAAAGTCCTATGCATATATATTTTTCGAAATTCCTTCGGTAATGTCCGGGATATTAAAAAACAAAATAAATTATACCCGCATACTTAACTTTTGAGACGTTTCAAAGTTGCAATGCTTTTCTTGAAGATAAATTTTATGGATTTGTATACAATAAGGAATTTAAATAATAAAAAAATAATAATCAAAACAACTTTTCCTTAGTTTTTTACTATCCCGGCCGTCACCGAGAAACTTTGAATAAATAAATTCCACAAAACCTCACTGGGTAACATAAGGAGTGTGTCGAAAAAAATGTATACACATTTTTTTAGCCATAACTTATCCAGTGTCCAACGAATAATTTTTTTTTTTTTTTTTTTGAATCATGTAAGCTTTTAAAAATATATAAGGTATTATATTGGGTGTCCAACTTAAAAACCGGAATTTTTTAGCGAAATTTGATGCTTTATTGTGGAAAAATGTTACAATATATTTTATTCAAAGTATTGTCCATTGGAAGCTACAACATTTCCCCATCTTTCAGGCAATTTATGAATTCCATCCCAAAAAAATTGCGCCGGCTTGGCGGCCAAAAATGAATCTATCTATGAAGCGTATTCCTGATAGGGCTATAAAGCGGGTGAGGCAAAATTTCCCATCCGTTGTTTTCTGTTGTTTTCCAGGTAATTTTTGACTGGGGTAGCAATATGTGGCCGAGCGTTGTCATGATCAAAAATTATTGCTTCGTGTCTTGTCGCATTTTCCGGGCGTTTTTCGATGATAGCACGCTTCAAACGTATTAATTGTGTTCGATAGAGGTCACCTGTGAGCATTACAGAGCATTACATGGATATTTGCCTTTGGCTGGGAAGGTCCTGGTTGTCCGGGCTTCATATATGAATGTTTGCGTTTCGGGTTGTCGTAATGGATCCATTTTGCATCCCCAGTCACGATCCGATGCAAAAATGACTTTTGGCAGCAGTTTTCTTTGCAAAAAAATGACCCAACAGAACCTCCCGCAAATGCTGTCTTTTTCTCCAATTTTCGAAGTTATTCATCGTGAAAAATAGTAATGACGCACACAAGATAAAATTGTTTTGTTGACTGATTTTGACAGCTGTCAAATGTACCTTCAAAATGACATATATAAGAAGTTCGAGCTTTCACGATATTTGTTAGTACGGACATCCACCGTCAAAATCCGGTTTTTAAGTTGTACACCCAATATTTAATCAAATTATTCATTTTTAATTGTTATTTCTTTCAAAATGGACATAAAAAAAGTCTGTTGGACCGATTTAAAATTTTTTTTTCGGAATTGAAATTTTTGCTATTTTTTGCATCTTTTGACATTTTCTTCTTGAAATTCTGACGGCTAAACATTTTTTAATGATTTTTTGCGCGGATGTTAATCGTGATATTGGATTTGTCATTTTATCTGAAAACTGAGACGTGATGGAAAAATTTTGTAAACGCAGTCCGATTACGTCAATAGCAAGGAATAAAAATTACATAGTCTGAACCCAGATAAGATCAAAAGTCTGAAATTCGCTGAACAGTGTTATTTATCAGCTTTCATATAACAATTGCTCAAGAAAGTTATACATGTATTTTTTATAAAAGATTTATTTTTTCATTTTTGAACATAATATTAAAAAATATACACAATTTGCAATAAATTTTCTGATTTTATTTCAATCTCAAGAGGGGTGCCCCAAGGCTCAATCCTTGGTCCTTTACTATTCTCCATATACATTAACGGTCTGCCTGGTGTTATTACTGGTTGTGAAGTGAAAATGTACGCTGATGATGTTCAAATCTATACTGGATGTGATATAAATCGTCTTAATGAATGTGTTCTTAACTTAAATAAGAATCTCGAAAACGTAAACAAATGCGTCTAGTAATGGTTTGTGTCTAAATCCAAGAAAGTCTAAATGCATAATTATAAACAAAAACCCAAGTGTAATTCCTAGCAACATCAATATTTCTATAGGAAACTCTCAAATTGAGATTGTGCAAAATGTTAAAAATCTCGGCATGATATTTAATAGGGGTCTGCACAAGATCTTGTTTGCGTTTTAAGACATTTCGTTTCATGATACGTTATATTTTGTACCTGCTTTTTATTTATCAAATGCTCTAGTTCAGTGTCGTGTGTAAATGTCTTGACAGAACTAGATTTTGATAGAAAATAAACAAATACTGTGCTAATTCAATGCTTGCATAAAAATGATCGTTTGCATTTCAGTTGCTATAGCTTGCTGCGCCATGAGTTATCTGTTGCTGTTGTTGTCTTTTCCGTCTCTTTCATTTACAGTTTTTTTTATTCTTGATGTTGTATTGTTGATGAGAGCAAAAATGAGAGTGATTTCGTCAGTGATGGCAACTCAATATTTTTCAATTCTTGGACTTTGACCGATTTCTTCGATGTACATATTTCACTATTTTTCGAAACTTTTGATTTTGTTTCGATATATTGAATGTTTTGTTTTTAGACTTTTACCGATTTCTTCAATGTGTTTCAATATTTTTCAAGACTTTTGAGCTTATACCGATATATAGGATGTTTTTCGATTTCTATTTTGTAATTTTAAAGATATTTTGGATGTTTTTCGATAAACTTAGACTTTTGCCGATTTCTTCGATGTGTTTCAATATTTTTCCAAACTTTCGGACTTTTACCGATATATAGGATGTTTTTCGACATTTTTGAACTTTAACCAATATTTTGGATGTGTTTCTATAAACTTGGACTTTACCGATTTCTTCTTTGTGTTTCAATATTTTCCGAAACTTTTGGACCCTTTTTCGATATATTGAATATTTTTCGATATATGTATTTGGACTTTCACCGATTTCTTCAATGTTTTCCAATAATTTTGGACTTTTACCGATATGTAGGATGTTTTTCGACATTTTTGGACCTTTACCGATATTTTAGATGTTTTTCAATATTTTTCGAAACTTTTGGACTTTTACCGATATTTTGGATGTTCTTCGTTATATTTGGACTTTTACCTATACTTTAGATGTTCTTCTGTACTTTTAGACTTTTGCCGATATTTTTGATGTTTTTCGATACATTTGGGTTTTTACCGATATTTTAGAGGTTTTTCAATATTATTCGAAACTTTTGGACATTTACCGATATTTTGGACGTTTTTCTATAAACTTGATCTCTTACCGATTTCTTCAATGTATATTTTAATATTTTGCTATACTTTTGGAAACTAACCGATAAAATAAATATATCGGAGCATCTGTTAGTGGCACATTGTTTTAAAAAATTAAAAAAAGTTTTCGCTACTAGCTTTTTTGTGCAATCTGGCTTTTCATTATTATTTATTAAAACCCCTGCAACGCCGGGTAAAACAGCTAGTATTAAATAAACAAACAAACAAACACATGTACTAGGGTGGGCCAAATTGTATGGACGAAATTTTGTCGACCTCGGCTACCGCCCAATGTGAAAGTTCATTCAATTCTATGAATATTTGCGCAAGGAACTATACCTCTGCGTTCAACTTTAGTTCGGCGCATTTTTTATCGAAAACTTTACTTTATGCAGGACTGTGATCTGCATGGGTTTTGTTCTCTAAGTTTTAAAAAGCGATTTCTATAGATTTAAGTGTGCAGATTACGAAAAAAATAGTGAAAAAATTCCAGCACGTCACAATTTTTAGTGATTTAAGTTTTACTTAAGTGCCTTTTTTGTATATACAAGACTACCACGCCTATACTGCTGGACGTATCAAAACCATATTTGCACTAGATGTTTTTTGGTGGTCCAACACATTTTTAAGAAATATGGGATCGATTGGACAAGGGGGTGTTGTACCCCTCATACAAAAAAAAACCCCTATATAATTGAAAATTTTATTTGAGTCCCTCCTACGCCCGCACCAGTTGGTATATTGAAACCATATTAACACCATATATCCGCCTGATATTCCGACAGGTTTTTCTTGATAATAGGGTTTATTGAATGAAAGTACGGTGCGCTCGGTACATAAAGAAAACATACCAAAACCAAAAAAAAAAAAAAAAATAAAACTCATTTCTACTCACTTTACCTGCATTATGAAACTTGATATCTGGATGAATATTATGGATAGCAACTATCAAGATTGTACGGGAAGCACCAACAAAATATATGGTGCAAGAATGGCTTAAATATGTTGAGTATTTTAGGCGTGATATTGAAGAGCACAAACGATTGAATTAATAAGTTTTCAAATGCTGCACAGACGAACAAGGGTCCCAAACCACCATAACTGGCTTCAAAATTTAAGAGAGGATAAAAAAATGTCGAATTTGCAAGCCTGTGTATTTTTTTTATATTCATACTAAATTTAAAAAATTTTTATAAAGACAAAAGTAATGTCATTATATGATTTTTCTGGTATTCAGTCAGTAATCAATTAAATTGAGTTCTGTTTACATAAAAATTCTACTTGATAGTGTGGAATTGATGCTGTATATTTAAAAAAGTGATGTGGGTCAAATAGCCGATTATTATGACCGACTTTCAAAACAAACGATTCATATTTTTGGATGAATTTTTTCAAACAAAACACCAACCTATGCTGAAAGTTCATTCAATTCTATAAATATTTGCCCAAGCAACTATACCTCTACGTTCAACTTTAGTTCGGCGCATTTTCGATTGAAAATTTTACCTTGCGTTTAATATTTATTTTTATGCTTAATTTTCAAAATTCCTATAGAGACAAAAGTAATATCATAATATGTTTTGGCTGGTATTCTGTCAGTAATCAATAGAATTAGGTTTTGTTTCTACGAAAAGTTTACTTCATAGCGTGAAATTAGTTACATATATTTTAAAAAATTATATCGGTCAAATAACCGATTTATTATAAACGATTCATATTTTTACATGGATTTTTTCAATCGAAACAACAACCCAAGTGTTTTTGGATGCTAGGATGCCGAATCTGACACCCATTTTTTTCCAAGGCAACATCTAGTGGCAGTTTTAGGAAATAAATTAGCCGCTTTTTTTAATTTTATAGAACAATATACCAAAAATCCATATAAAAATATGAATGTTTATAATAAATATATATAATTTGACCGATATAATCTTTTAGAATAAATACAATCAATTTCACGCTATCAAGTTAACTTTTCGTAAAAACAGAACCCAATTTTATTGATCACCGACAGAATACCAGCCAAAACATATTATGATATTACTTTTGTATCCATAGGAATTTTGAAAATTAAGCATAAAAATAAATATTAAACGCAATGTAAAATTTTCAATCGAAAATGCGCCGAACTAAAGTTGAACGTAGAGGTATGGTTGCTTGGGCAAATATTTATAGAATTGAATGAACTTTCAGCATAAGTTGGTGTTTTGTTTGAAAAAATTCATCCAAAAATATGAATCGTTTGTTTTGAAAGTCGGTCATAATAATCGGCTATTTGACCCATATCACTTTTTTAAATATATGGCATCATTTTCACAGCATCAGGTAAACTTTTCATGTAAACAGAATCCAATTTAATTGATTACTGACAGAATACCAGCTTAATCATATAATGACATTACTTTTGTCTTTATAAAAATTTTTTAAATTTAGTATGAAAATAAAAAAAATATTAATAAAAGGTAAAATTTTGGATCAAAAATGCGCCGAACTAAAGTTGAACGCAGAGGTATAGTTCCTTGGGCATATATTCATAGAATTGAATGAACTTTCACATAGGGGGGTAGCCGAGATCAGTTTTCAAATCAACCCACCTTGATATGTACGTATATTTTAAGGAATACAACAAGCAGATGTATTTCAGCGATTGGTTCAATATCTTATTTTATTCGCAACGTTCACCATACCCGACATTTATGTTTGGGATTCATTTTTGTCCCCTCTGAGCAATTGTAAGCAATCGCGAACTCATCATAATTTGTTACTGCTCCCAATACGCGATATTTATCCATTGTATGCACATTATCTAGCTCTTCCCAAATATGTTCTTCTTCATATGATGCGCACCATACTTGAGCGAAACCAAGGAAAAACAGTTGTTCAGGCGACAAATCAATTCCGGGCATTTGTTCGGTGTTAGATAAAACACCATGTTCTTTACTTTGTTCTTTCATAAAATTACGATACGCATTAAGGGCTCCACGTAAGCCACCACTATCTGCAATGTTAACATCTATTGTCTGATTTCCGTTCACTTTGCGATTAATTTCTGGTATTAAATAATTGTTAAAATGATCAATGTAACAATTAAGACGCTCCTGAAATGCTGTTCCTGATTTCTGCGACCACAAATTTCGCTCTTCCAAATTACCATCATAGTAAGCACCTATCGAATCAAATCCACTGGTATATTCGTGTCCAATCATGTATCCCAAAGTGCCGTACTTCAAAGAGTTTGGCCATGCTTTGTGGTAGGCTGGTGGGTTGAAAAGTCCTGCCATAACGTTAATCGAATTATCAATATTATAATAAAATGCGTTTACTTGAGCAGCGATAAGGAGCTCCAATGGCTTTGTAGTCTGGTTAAATATATCCGAATGAAGTCCATTGTAACGCTTCATATACGTCTTGAACTCATGCAAATTTATGTTATTCTGATCGTAATTTCCTTCAACAAATGTAAGATTATTCATTTCGCGTATAAGTCTATCAGTCATTTCGTTGTCTTCAAAGTTACCAATTCGAGTTGTCATACTTGATTCCTTAAGCAGAGCTTCAGTTCGTGTGCTTTCATCTAACCAGTCAGCTTCTGTCAGGGCAGTAAGTAGAGTTTTCCGGAGTTCCTTTAAGATAGTTGATACTTCCTCATAGATTTCGTTATTAAAATGTGCCTAAAAATGATTTTTTTTTTAAATAGGTTTTGATTATAAGATACGATTTTCCGCTTACCTTTAAATATAGTTTATCGATCACATAAGGCATTGTATTTTTTATATTTCTCACACAATAATTCTTTTGATAATCTGGTGACGTAAGCTTTGCATCCATTGCAAACAAAAATTTCATTGATAAGTAGTTGGCAACAGCAGATGTATAATTTTGACAAATTTTATCGAGTTCAATATAAAAAAAATCACAAGGACAATCATCTTCAGTCAAATTGAAGTCTTTACCCCGCCATGCAATTTCAAATAAATTGTCCCATTCTGCAAAAGTAGAGTCATCCCCTTTCATTTGGCACAGTTCAATGTTTTCCTCAAACTGATCTGTTATCTTAAGTACGGCTGTCCAAAAATCAAAAATTTCTGCAATGACTTCAGTAATTTTTGATTCTTCTACACCGTACTTCGTCAAATATTTCCGCATTTCCTCTTCGTTCATTTTGTAACCATTCGATGTGTTCGAAGCAATGTTATCACTATGTACAATAAAAGTAAAACCAAGATCCGGAAGCATAAAATATGGTGGAAAAGGATACTGTGGTATAATAAATTCTTTTATTAAGCCAGATGCTCCATAATTTGTTAAATGAGCACTCATATTAAACCAACTAAATCCTTCAGCATTCCAATTCTCGTCCACGGCAGGAAAACCGCCAATGTTCCTGATAACCTTTAAGTATTCAGGTGACATCTTTATCGTATACAAATCAGCGTTTAAGCAAGACTGGTAGAACTTTTGTGCTATTTTAAATTCAGACTCATAATTTATGTCTAAATTATTGCATGGGTTTTGCAAAATCTCTTCAACATAGTCTAAGATTTTAAAATCAATATCAAGTAGATTACTGCGCTTATGTAGTGTCTGTTTCTTCTCGATGGCATTTTTCCAATTTCCACATGCATACTCATAGAAATCTTCACATGGTTCTACACTCTTATTCATATACGATAACATTTGCTTGGCGTAATTGATTCGATATTCAATAGTTTCATTATAATAAATAGTCGCAGTTTGTTCTTGCTCATCATTCTGCGTCGGCTTTGAAATTGTAGGATTGATGTAAATAACTAATAATGTAACTACAAGTACTAGTATTTTGATTTTTCCTTGTGAAAACATATTTGAGAGTATGTATTATATTGTAACAGCAATGAGATATTTAACTTTTATTTATGACTCACTATCAGCTATTCCGTTGGAGATCTCATATTAAACTGAATGTCATAAAATTATTTTATTTAATCTACAGCCTTCTTCACATTTTGTCTCTTATCTTGTTATATGTTACTCATGGGTTTTGTTTTATAGTGGGAATATGTCTTGTCTTCTTGAACGATTCTGGCAAAAATATTTGGGACTACTTAAACTTGACCTAAGCATAACATTCTACTTGATAAGCCCTTACACATACAACGTGAGATGATGCTTATAACGCAAGCAGAAAAGAAGCGCCTCATAAAGCCTTCTGAAGTGAAGCGCTTTAAAAAGCCTTCTGAAGTGCTTCTTTTTCACCAATAAGCGCTTCCGCTCCGTAAGGACTATTCTTTTTTTTTAAATTGCATGTCCTAGGATGTTACGTTCTGAAGCTTACCGCAGCCATACGGAAAAATTCATTTTGAAAAGCTTATTTGTAATGCGACTGTAAGCGTTCTTTCAATTAATAACAAAAGAAACGAACTGACCGCAGTAGGTTTCGGACCGAGACCCGTCTGTGTGATAAATTTCTTTATTTTTGTTTAAAATTACAGTCCTGTTAGACTTCTTCTAGACTACTGTCCAATATTATGAAGATGTGAATTTGATATTCGAATGCTTCCTTCAGCCTTACAAAGATTCATTGTGTATTCAATTTTAATAAAATTTAACAAAATTAAAAAAAGGAAAATAAGAACAGGGGAAAAAAATTCCGGTGGAAATCGAACCCGGGCATAGAAACACAAAATTTACGAACTTGTGTAACGTGTCTATAAAATTTGTATATTAAACAAATTTTTGTTTTTCTTTCTCTTCCTCTCTTTTTAAAAATACTACTCATACATTAAAACAAGGGTGTCAGCGATTTCAAATCACCGAGCCAAGAGCATGCAGCGCAGTCAGCGCAAAATTTTCGCTTTTACAACAACTTCAAATTCGAATTACAAAAACCATTTTTTGTTGTTTTTTCATGATTCGTTTAGAACAACAATAATATTTGAACAATTTTCAAAATTTCTAAGAACTAGGAAACACACAAAAAGTAGGGGTATTCACGCGTTGATGCGCAATGCTCTTGCGTCGTTGCGGAAGTGCGGTTTGCGAAAGTTTGACATTTGTAAAACAACAAACACATTGCCGAAAATTTCGCACTACTTCTGCAATTTCTCAAAATGGAAATATTCACATAGAACGTTCAGCCGTTAGTGCGTAAAAGACTTGCATTTTCGCAACTGCGCATCAACGCATTAATACCCATATTGTTTGTTGTTTTTGTTTTTGATGCGACGTAGTCGTTGTAGTTGTTTTATGTTGGTTCGAGTTCGATATTGTGTGTACGCAAAAAAAAAAAAACAACAAAAACGCGAAATTTTGACGAGCATGAAAAAAACAACAAAAATTATTTCTGTGAATATTGTACAGAAATATTGATGTTGTTGGTCGAGCCAAAATTGGCTCACTTTTGTTCTACGCTGACACCTTTGCATTAAAACAAACATGTCTCTCCAAGCAGAATTCTATAATCGAATGCTTGCTGCAGCCTTACAATAAATCATTGTGTAAGCGCTTTTATATTTCTATTTGAACAAGTGCTTTCTAAAGCAGCGGTTTATATGTTTCCCCTTTGGAAGTGACGACAGTAATACAATGACATAAAACTAATGAATGAACAGCACGATGTTTATTATACAAATTGACATACTATACATTAGAGCGGTTCAAAAAACTTACATTCGTGTTTTTTATACCAAATACTTAATGTAATGATTAGATAGCGATATTTTTTAAATACCCAGATCTCTTTACTATATTTACCCTCTCCGACCTTAAAAGGGAATTTTTGGGGTGTAGCTCAGGAACCACATTTCATTTCAAAACCACTTAAGTAACATTTTTTTAAAAAATGCTTTTTTTTTGTTTGCTTCAAACGCTTCCTTAAAGATAAACGTATGTTTTGGGAAAATACCACACAAGTAAACCTTAGACCGGTGTGTTTTGGACGAAAGTTTAAAATTTGTAGCGCAACCGGCAGAATTGTAAAGTTTAACTATCGACATGAAGATTGCCGCCACCCTAGCTCTGAGAGATGACGGGAAGATGTGTCGATATATTTTTGAAAGTTGAAAAACGTGGTTTAAAAATGCATGCTCATAGGTCCGAAGTGAATCAATTCTCAGCTTCGTAGTAGGTCGGAAATTGAAATACAAGACATGGATTCTTATGTATTTTTTCCCGTAGAATCGAATGGCATCATTAGTTTTCTGATTAGACGTCCATTTTTGGCGTTAAGTGAACTTTTCAGCTCAAAAAAGTCTAAATTTTTCCAAATCCCCTGTTTAAGCACTCCACAATTGAACAGAAAAAATCTTAGAAAAATTTGAAATATATATTTTGTTAGGATTTTTTCTGGCAAATCCAGTGGTACCATTGTTTTTGCGCTACGGTATTATTTTCATTCATGAAAATCGAATTTTTGATTTTTATTATCAAAAAATATCACGAAATCGGGCGTTAATATTTAGTCAACGACGGTTCCCAACGTCAGGATGGTTTTTTTTTTCGGTGCACCCTAGTAAAATTTTTTTAGAATGTTTTTGGAAATTTTTTTAACCCATTATAAACAAGTTTTTGAAAAAGGGGTCAAAAAGACCCTTAAAAACGGGATATAATGGGTTAAGATATTCACATAACTTAATGTAGAATCAAGCATGGAACAATATTGTACAACCTCTTAACCCATTATAAACAAGTTTTCGGAAAAAGGGGTCGAAAAGACCCTTAAAAACGCGGTATAATATGTTAAGATGTTCACATAACTTAATGTAGCATCAAGCATGGAACAATATTTTAGAACATCTTAACCTACTATATCGTGTTTTTAAGGCTTTTTTCGACCCCTTTATCCAAAAACTTGTTTATAATGGGTTAAGATGTTCTAAAATATTGTTCCATGTTGATTCTACATTAAGTTATGTGAACATCTTAACCCATTATATCCCGTTTTTAAGGGTCTTTTTGACCCCTTCTTCAAAAACTTGTTTATAATGGGTTAAAAAAATTTCCAAAAACATTCTAAAAAATTTTTACTAGTGGGCACCAAAAAAAAAAAAACCGTCCTGACGTTGGGACCGTCGTTGACTAAATATTAACGCCCGATTTCGTGATATTTTTTGATAATAAAAATCAAAAATTCGATTTTCATGAATGAAAATAATGCCTTAGCGCAAAAACAATGGTACCACTGGATTGGCCAGAAAAAATCCTAACAAAATATATGTTTCAAATTTTTCTAAGATTTTTTCTGTTCAATTGTGGAGTGCTTAAACAGGGGATTTGGAAAAATTTAGACTTTTTTGAGCTGAAAAGTTCACTTAACGCCAAAAATGGACGTCTAATCAGAAAACTAATGATGCCATTCGATTCTACGGAAAAAAATACATAAGAATCCATGTCTTGGATTTCAGCTTTCGACCTACTACGAAGCTGAGAATTGATTCACTTAGGACCTATGAGCATGCATTTTTAAACCACGTTTTTCAACCTTCAAAAATATATCGACACCCCTTCCCGTCATCTCTCAGAGCTAGGGTGGCGGCAATCTTCATGTCGATAGTTAAACTTTACAATTCTGCCGGTTGCGCTACAAATTTTAAACTTTCGTCCAAAACGCACCGGTCTAGTAAACATATTCCTTTCGCTCCAAATAATACTGCGTAATTTGACGTTCATTGTAGTAGACATTGTGTTAGAAATTAAAATAATTGGGCTTAAGCTTCAAGGAACCTTTACTTGATAGTGTAGAAAGCTTAAAATTTTTTTTGGTAAAACAATGCGCTCAAAGTTGAACTTTGAACAGCAAAAATATTGGCCGAAAATATATTGTTTCTACTTTATAAAAAAAAATATATTTTTTTCTATCTACTACACGGTCTCCAGCTCGTCAGGTTTATATTTAATCGATTCTTGAAATTTTTAAGTCCACTGTATAGAAAACAAAAAAAAATATTTAATTCTTGTGTTAAATCCATATATTTAACTATACAATCCTTACATCTGAGGTGTATCATGTGTTCAGCAATCTTATGCAAGATATTATGAGGAATATTCTTGTAGAAAGCTTTAACCCTCTACATCCCCCATGAATGTGTCAAAGATGACACCTAAATCAGAGGGTATTGAGTAAGTATGTACCACAGAAATATTTGCTATAAAATTTCACTACTAGTGTCAGAATACTAAAAAGTCGAAATTTCATCCCAAAAGCCAAAAAAAAAACAAACATTTAAATCAATGAGGACTTCTCACATTGCGTATTTACTACGTTTTTTCTTAAGGAGTATGAACACTGTAAACGCTTTAATTTCAGGTGGTTTTTACTTTATTAACTAAGAAATATTGGCTTGACATATAAATATAAAACTTTGTATATGTATTAATTGAAGTTAGTACATACTACATGAAAAAATTTGATATTTTGTTTTTTATGTATCGAGTTGGCCCACAGCCCTCCGTCAAACATGACGCCTAGTGGCGTTGACAGCACTTGATCAAAACGGAGCGTCTAAAAGAAAAAACCTTAAATATTTTTAAAGTACATATAAATGACTATAGTTTGACGTAGGGGATTTGGAAAATATCAATTCACAAAAAAATTACAACCGAGTAAAAAAAAAAAAATTTCATGAAATTTTCACTAAAAATTATCTTTGTTTGACGAACTTAGATCAGAGTAGAGCAGAGCAGAGCAGCTTTTGAAAAATGTAGGGCAGAGCAGAAATTTCAAAAAAACACAACACAAGCAACTTTGAGAAAATCAGCAAAAATTTAGAAATATTTACATTTTTTTACATTAAAAATAAAATAAAAATATCAAAATTGACGATAAATTTTAAAAAAATTTGTTTTGTTTTGATTTTTCTTATGAAAATTTGCTGCTCCAACCTGCTCTACATAAAAATCTAGAGTAGAAAAGAGCAAACAGAGCAGTTTGGGGCAGACTCATCGAACACTTTTCAGAGTAGAATAGAGAAGAAAAAACTTTCATCGAACACTTTTTGACAGCTCTAATTTGCTCTAGAGTACTCTAGAGTAATCATCAAACAAAGCTAATAGTTCATAAAAAATAAGTTAAAAAAAAACAGCTACGTCCTGCAGTAGACATGTTTTTTCTACTAAATGCCGTTGGGATCAAGTCGATCGGACAAAAACACTTTAAGTTATGCTGTCAACGTGGTTAAAAAAAGTGGTATCGTGAAAACGGCGTTTAAAGTTTTAGAAGAGACAAATTGCATCAATATCACATTTTTTCATGTAGTACTAATTTCAATTAATACATATGTAAATACAAATACAAAGTTTTATATTTATATGTCAAGCCAATTTTTCTTAATTAATAAAATAAAAACCACCTGAAATTAAAGCGTTTACAGTGTTCATACCAATTAAGTTTTTATAATTTTTCGTCTTAGGTGACCCTTAGTAAGATTTTTTTTTGAATGTTTATGTAGAATAATATAACCCATTATTGCCCAGTTTTTGATAAAGGCGTCAACAATACTTATAAAAGCAGTAGTTTTTTACGCTTTTAAGGGCAAAATTAACCATATGTGGGGGATGAAGAGGGTTAAAGTTTTCTACAAAAATATTCGTTGTAATATACTCCATAAGTTTGCTAAACACATAAAACACCTCAGATATAAAGATCATATAGTTAAATACATCGATTTAAGGGGACATTCGCCTTTGTAATTGAAAACAAAAAAACACTTTTTAAAAATTTTATTATGAAAAAACTATTATATTTATTGACAAAATTTGTATGTATGTATTCTCCTTTAACTCCTAGGAGGAGCATAGGGCTAATATAAAATCTCTCCATTTGTCACGATCCCTTGCGATGACTTTAATCTCTTGCCACGACTTTCCCGACTCTTGGATTTCCTTTTCCAGCGACCTCTTCCAGTTGATTTTGGTTCTACCACGTGCTCTACTACCTTGTTGATTCCACTCAAGAGCCTGGCGACAATCTTCGCTGTGTGGTTTCCGGAGAGTGTGACCAATCCATCTCCATTTGCGCAGCTTGACCTTGATTGCTATTGCCTTCTGATTGCATTTTTGATGTAGCTCGGCATTTGATATAGTGCGAGGCCACCAAACCTTTAGTATTCGCCTTAAGCATTTGTTGACGAAAACTACGAATCAAAAACGCGCACTCTCGCTTTTGTGGATATAACGGATGAAGACCATATTTTTTTCAGTTGAGTAAACGCGCCTTTTGCTTTTGCTATTCTTGAGTTGATATCCTCTTTTGCTCCACCATCCATGGAGATAATGCTGCCTAAATACGTGAAGCTATCGACGTTTCCGATGTCATCACTGCCAGCTCTAAACGTGATGTCATTGCTTGCGTTTAGCTGCATGCTTTTAGTCTTCAATTTTGCTTTACATATCTGAATGTTTGGACGATAAGAGGCAGATGTCGTCAGCGTAGTCGAGATCTTCCAGATGTTCGATGAAGTTCCATTGGATACCCCTTTTGGCCTTATTAAGAGCTTTATCTAGGATATCATCAAGAACGATAAGGAAGAGTGATGCTGATAGTAAACATCCCTGCCGTACGCCTGAATTATTGGTGAATGTCGGTGACAACAACCCATTGTGTAACATACTGCATTTAAAGCCTTCGTATTGTGCACGTGCTAAGTTGATGGCCTTTGCGGCAATACCTCTTCGTTGCAGCAGCAACTAAAGCATAAAGCATTTCACAAATTTAGTTCATTTACAACTGCAACAACAATATAACTACAAAGCTATGGTGATGGTGTTGCTGCTACGTATTAGGACATGCAACAAAAACGATGACAAAGGCTACTTTTCATTGCAGCGTAGTAAAATGCGCTGCTACACTCAGATTGGCAAATTTTACATAATTAGGGTATTCACAGCATCTTGATATTTACTTTAAATACTGAAGTTTTTGATAGTAATTTTGTTTTATACCGTAAAGATAGAAATGATATTCCTGATAATCTCTCCAATGGTGGTGGCGTTTTAATTGCTGTATCTTCAAACCTATTCTCCCAAGAAATTATATTGCAGGAAGCCTTAGATATCGAATTTTGCTACGTATTTTTAAAATTCCAGCTCTTAAGTTTGTATATTACTTGTTCATATGTTCCTCCTCACTCTAGTTATGAAGTTTATACTAGACATCATAATGCTATAAAACTTATTAGTTCAAAACTTAATGCTGGCGATCATTTATTGATTACTGGAGATTTTAATATACCAAATATCTCTTGGAGTGCTGATACTCTAGACCCTATTAAGCTTTTTCCTTCAGGAGGTAACCAATTTGAAACAGAATTTCTAAATTCAATTTCTGCCTTAGGGCTCTTTCAAATAAATCACGTATTGAATGTAAAATCTCGAATTTTAGATCTGCTTTATTTTGATGATAGTGACATAATCAATATCTCTCGGTGCGACCCTCTTGCGATGCCTGAAGACTCCTACCATCCTTCTCTTGAGATATCATTCGAAGTGCAATTGGCATGTCGAATTAAAAGTAACTTCACAACTGACAAATCCTTTAACTTCAAAAAAACAAATTATGTTTTATTGAATGAAAATTTATCTAGAATCAATTGGAAATCTGTTCTGCTTCTCGATAATGATTTTATTGGGCATAACAATCTCAATGAGGCAGTCTTAGCCTTTAATCATACTGTTGTTGAGTGTTTTGAACAGTCTGTACCAAAATATATCAAATCCGCTGCTTCTGGTCCAATCTGGTTTACAAATGAAATACGTAAATTAAGAAACTTAAAATCTAAACTTTACAAAAAGTTTAAATTGTCGTCAAAAACATCAGACTACTCTTCATATACTAGTATCCGGTACAAATATCAAACTTTGTGCAATATGGCGTATAAATCATACCTTCATAAGGTAAAACTGAATTTGAAATCCAACGCCAAGTCGTTTTGGAGCTTCATTAACTTAAAACGAAAGATCAATGCATTTCCAACTGCAATGAAATATGATGAAGTAGAATCAGATGATGAAATTACGATTTGCAATCTCTTTGCTAAATTTTTTCAATCTACGTACTCATCTACCTCCTATAATCGCAATGATTATCCTTTTCAAGTACCTTCAGGAGTAGTACAAATGCCTCACATTGATGAAGACAATATCCCTAGCAAATTAAGAAATATTAAAACATCATTTGCTGCGGGACCCGATGGTATTCCATCTTGCATTCTTAAAAATTGTTGCGAAGCTCTTGTTTTTCCAATAACGGTACTATTTAAAAATCTATAACTCTTGGTATTTTTCCTGAAGTGTGGAAACCTTCGTTTATAATTCCCTTTCATAAATCTGGTAGTAGATCTCTTATATCGAATTATAGGGGCATCGCTAAATTAAGTGCATTACCTAAGCTTTTCGAGCACATTTTATTTTTGCAAATTGCTCATAGTGTCAATCCATATATTTCTTCTCACCAGCATGGTTTTTTGCAAGGTAGATCAACTGTTACAAATTTGTTGGAGTTCTCTACTTGCACAATTAAACAATTTGAAAAGGGCTATCAAACTGATGTTATATACACGGATTTCAGCAAAGCTTTTGATGTTGTTAATCATGATTTGTTGCTATTGAAACTCTCTCTGATTGGGTTTCCAAACCCACTGCTAAAATGGATTAGGTCCTATTTAAGTGACAGAACTCAGAGTGTTATATTTAAAGGTAAACGATCAAATGAATATCCCGTTACGTCAGGAGTTCCCCAAGGCAGCCACATTGGACCATTATTATTCATTATTTTTATGAACGATATGCCATCTGTCATAAATAACAGTAATGTGTTAATGTATGCTGATGATGTAAAAATTTTTAAGCCTGTCAAAAACGCATTAGACCATTCTAACCTTCAACTCGATCTTGATAATTTTACTGCCTGGTGTATAACTAATCGCATGACCTTAAACTTAAAAAAATCCAATTTCATGACATTTTCACGCAGGCTTCCAATTTCTTATAACTACAAAATTGGCAACTGTATTCTTGAGTGTCTTGAATCTTTTGAAGACTTGGGCGTAACAATGGATCCCAAACTGAGCTTTAATTTGCACATTTCTAAAATAGTAAATACAGCCAACAGTGTTCTCGGCTTCATAAAACGGTGGTCTAAAGAATTTTCCGATCCTTATATAACAAAATTACTATTCACATCCCTCGTACGACCGATTTTGGAGTATGGCTCCGTTGTTTGGAGTCCTCAATATGAATGCAATATAAAATGTATTGAGTCGGTACAAAAACAGTTTCTTATCTTTGCCTTACGAAACCTACTTTGGAATCCTAGCATCAACTTACCGCCTTATGTTCATCGACTCAAACTGATTGACCTGCCCACTTTAGAAAACCGCAGAACAATGCTTAATGCTTGTTTTATCTTAAAACTAATAAATGGCAATATTTATAGTGAATTCCTATTGAGTAATGTTTATTTCAATGTACCTCATCGCCCAACTAGGCATTTTGAATTTTTTTACCTAAGTCATCACAGAACTAACTACATGCTTCAAGAGCCACTTCGACGCTCTTGTAGTGACTTTAATATGGTTTATAATGTAATTAATCTCAATGAATCCTTTCATCAAATTAATAGAAAAATTCTAGATTTCTTGGAAAACATCATTCGATAAGGTTGCTGCTACAGCCTACAAGAAATACAACGATCATTATGACATGTATCGTTACATCATCCACTAATTTCATTTAGATGGCAATTCATCATACCAGCTTCTATAAAGCGTTTTATCTAACGCTGTGGCCATAGCGGTCCTTCCAGTGCTTTTCGTCGAGAAAGTGGTTGCAATGCATAGCGTCCCTCTAGCGCTAGGGTGGTTCGCGAGCACCATTCTCTGCTCTAGTTGCTGGGCAAAGAGTTTGGAAAAGCAATCTAAGGAAACTCTTGCGAGTATCTCTCAAATTGCATACTCCAATAATGCTTTGTTACGGTACTATTTGAACCACTTTCTTTTCTTGTAACCATTACTTTCATCATACCAGCTTCCACAAAACGTTTTATCTAACGCTGTGGCCATAACGCTCCTTCCAAAGCTTTTCGTCAAGATAGTGGTTGCATTGTATAGCGTCCTTCTAGCGCTGGGGTGGTTCGCGAGTACCATTCTCTGCTCTAGTTCCTGGGCAAAGAGTTTGGAAGAGCGATTTTAGGGAAACTCTTGCGAGTATCTCTCAAATTGCATATTCGAATAATGCTTTGTTACGGTACTATTTGAACCACCTTATTTTTTTTTTGGAACCACTACTTTCGGATGCAACTGGCTGCTACCTTGCTGTTATTTGTGAACTGTTTTTATACAAAACTTATAATTTTTTTGTCTCGATCATCTGTTTTAATGTTTATATTTTTGATTGATTTATATAAAATAATAATTATTGTAATTTATAAGGGCATTAAAGCTCAGTAAATGGAACTAAATAAATAAATAAATAAATAAATATGCACAAGTCAATGTATATATACACCTCGGAGACACTTTAGAAAAAGTAGTTTTCGGTTGCATTGGCTAAGACCCCCATTAAGTTAGCAGAGCGAAAATGGCAGAGCTGAAAAAAAAAAATGCCGTAATTAAAGGCTAATTAAATGCCCTAACCCCGAATGTTAGGCTCTTCATTTAAAAAAAAAAAAAATTAATTTCGATTAAACATATGAAGTAAAAAAAAATGTCTAGCAATTTTCTCGAGCTAAGTTTTAGACGATCTATTATTAAAAAAAATAGGCTCGATTTTGTGTTATTAGTTTTAAGTTTAAAATGTTTTTTTCATTAATTTTATGTAACTTTTTATAAGCTCTGGGAGCAAGAGCTTAATTTTAAATATTATTTCCTGCAATCAATTTGCATTATGCTAATATATTTAATTTTTGCATCGTAGCATGTTTCATATAATTTTATCGAGGGCCATACTTTTATTGTTATTGTTCCATATTTGTATATATGAGTTAAGTGTTTAAGTACCTTTTGTCTCAATAAATAACTTGAACTAAAAAAAAAATCATCTTCAAGTAGTAAATTTTATAATTTTTGAATTTTGATGATGTACGCTAATACACTGAGATACAAATTTTTGAAAAAAAAAAAAATCAGTTTTAATAAAACTGTTCGAAATATTCGTTAGATTTTTCATACTCTCATTCGCATTGTCATTGTTGTTGTTGTTGTTATTGTTATTGTCGTCATGTTTCTATCTGTATTTTACTGCGCACTGTTTCGATGAATGCTTTCAACAAAAATATAATGGCAAAACGCCATTGTTGCAGCTCTACCACTATTTTGTCAAAATGCAATTTTGAAAACAAAAATAAAACTACTAAGGGTGCTTACTTCGGTCTGGCCAATAATGGAATACCCTACATTGAAGTATTTTATAAATTTTGTTTGTACGGGAGGTGCCAAGCCCTCTTGACCGTATTCAGCTAGTTTTTGCTCAGATCTTGCACAAGCTATTTCAAGTATCTCTGCGAAATTTGGTTTCATTACCTCAAATAAATGTTGCAATATACAAATTCATAAATTTAGCTTGTATGGGATATGCCACACCCTCTTCTTCGAGTTCGCTTAACTTTTTCTCAGAGCTTGCACTTACTGTTCTAAGCATTTAAGTAAAAAATTGGTTGGATTATCTCAAATAACGCTTTCAGTATGGCACATTGAAACTTTTTCTTAAAAGAAAAGTGCCACGCCACACAGTGATCCCAAAGTGTGTTTTTTATATGAAGATTTTTTGGCCGCTTGGGGACGCACTGTATAAAGATTTGGCTAAAGTCAAGCGTTGCTCCCAGAACCCGATTTGGTTTAAACCAAGCTTTTCTTGTTAAAGTTATAATTCTTACAAAAAATGTTTAATCAAAAAGTGTCGCTCGGACCTAGTTTTGGAGATATGGTCATCGGAAGATCGGGATATAGCTTTTATAAAAACCGATATAAGTTCTGAATCCCTTGATGGATTTCAAAAATATTGATGTTATATGAAAGATATTTTAACTAGCTACAAAATTATTTCGAAAAAGTTTTAAATCCAAGCCGTGGTTTTCAAGAAATGGTGATTTTGTGAAAATTTTGACCACTTTTTATTTTAAAAACTATTATAAATTAAAAAAATACCTTAATAACCTATAGCTGTGGTAACAAAATATGGAAGCCTTATCTATTTTCCTTCATTAAGTATTCCATTCAAAGCTGAATTTGCATTATTAGGGCATTTTTTATAGAAAAACAAAAACTAAACTATAGAAATTTACATGAAATTTAGCAAATATTACAACAACAACACCACCACTAACAAAAACAGCGCTAACAAAAACAACAACAGCACCACCACTAACAACAACAATGGCTAAGGGAGACCATCCGATTGGGAGGCCAGGAATAGCAACCTTGACCACAATATCTGGTCTGGCGTTCGAGTCGTTACAATAACAACAACGACACCACCACTAACAAATACAATGACACCACTATCCACAACAATAACAACAACAACAACAACACTAACGAAATAAAAAAACATAACACTAACAACAACAACATCAACAACACCACTAACAACAACAACAACACAACAACACTAACAAAACAACAACACTGCTAACAACAACACTGCTAACAACAACAACATCAACAACACTCGCAAAACAACAAAACTACTACTAACAACAACAACAACAACATCAACATCACTGTTAACAACACCACTATCAACCACAACAAAATGAAAATTTTTATTCAAAAACGTGAGGCTTACTACTACTTTTTATTACAAAAGAGAAAAATTGTTATTAAAAATTTCGGCGCTTTCTTTTTTCCACATTTTCCCAAATCATTCAGTCAGGTTATATAATTAATTACAAAAAGAAGGTCTTAACCCCCTAACGGTGAACCACTCAATTTCTTTTAAAGATCCAGTAACTGATGACCACACAAATACGATTGAGGGTCTGTGGCGATATGTCAAAAACGCTTTGCATGTATTTAACAGAAGAAAACGATTTTACGAAGGATATATTGCAAAATTTATGTTCCTTAAAAAGTGAAAAGCAGAGGGGGTTGAGCCAATGGAGGATTTTTTTAAATATGAGGGAGAGTTCCATAAAGTCTTTTCCTATGAAGCAGAGAACGATGATGATGATATTGTTGTAGATGAAGACATCTTATCATATAAAATAAAATACAAATTTTAATTCTTCTATTTTTTTTTTTTTTTTTTTTTTTAAAAACCTTACAAATATAGGAAATCAGATACAAATGGCATAGTTAATAAAAGAAAATAGATTGGCCTTTCATATTTTGTTACTAAAATTATGGATTGATAAGACGTTTTTTGGAAAAAATAGTGTTTTTTTAAAAAAAACCTGGTCAAAATTATCTTAAAATCACCATATATCGAAACCGAAAACTCGGATTTAAAACTTTTGTACACCAATTTGGTAGCTAGTTATAATACCTTTCATATGACAGCAAAATTTTTGATATCCATCAATGGACTCAGAACTTATACTTGTTTTCATAAAAGCTATATCCCGATCTTCCGATTGCTGTATCTCCGAAACCAGATCTGAGCGACACTTTTTGTTTTTGCTGTTGTTGTTGTAATTAATTTCCAAAGCCATATTTTGGCAAAAAAAATAAATTTGGCTTTGGGAGCAACGCTTGACTTGTTCCAAAGATTTCAATGATGGGGGTTTATAGCAAATTGAACTGGAAAAAAATGCGCAACCGCTTTTAAAAACAAAAATCGAAAACGAAAAAAAATATACGTAAGCTGTTATATATATTTCTGGCCTAGGCACTCAGAACGTACTCAGAACGTTTTGACATACCACCATCATTTGTGTTCTTTACAGTGGTTACCGGACATAATCCCCACTTCGTAAATGGACATAATCCCCACTTCGTAAATGTCCAAATTACTGGCGGACATAATCCCCATTTCGTGAATGGGGATTATGTCCGTGGGGACTATGTCACGGCACCGTTTACAGTGACTTGAAAAAATCAATTTGGCAAAAAAATGGAATAAACTCGTGAACATTTTCGTGTGATCATTTTTCACAACTTTCGACGTGGATTATCACGACAAGAGTGCATCGATGAACTTACAGCTTTGTATGGCGATGAAGCACCATCCTATAGCACTGTGAAAAACTGGTTTAATGAATTCGTGGTCGATGACGATGACGATGACGAATTCCGTGAAGGTCGTCAAAAATCAGTTGCTGTGCCACAAAACATCGATACAGTGCATGAACTGATAATGGAAGATCGTCATGTGGCATATTGTGAGATAGAAGCATCCTTGCACATTAGTTCCATTCCAATACATTCGATTTTGCATGAACACTTAGTTGTAAAAAACGTTTGTTCTCGTTGGAAACCCCATAATTTATCAATCGCTTAAATTATCAATAAAAAAAATTGATTTTCTTAACTCACTGTAAACAAAGCAAATAGCACTTGTACATCAAAACGTTGTGAGTGCGTTTATGCTAAAAAATGTCAAATTTTCCAATGGAAATGTCAGATTGCGCCTGGCAACACTTAGTGTTGCCTAGGCCAGAAATATATATAGGAGCCCACGTAAGACTCAACAACTCGAGAACCATTCATCCAATTTTTATGATAGATACGTTGCCCATTAAGGTTTTGTGAAACTTATTTTTACAAAATTCCTTCGGCTTTGTCCAAAATAGTAAAAATATTAATAACTTGGGAACCCTTAACCTGATTTAAATAAATTTTTTTTTTTGTGGATAGATATGTTGTTCTGGGGAATTCTGTGAAATTTAGTTTTTCAAAATTCCCTCGGTTTTGTCCGGGAAACTTCTATAAATCGGGAACCATTGATCCGATTTGAGTAATTTTTTTTTTAGTGCGTAGATATGTTACCCAGTGAGGTTAAGTAGTATTTAGTTTTTCAAAGTTCCCTCGGCTTCGTCCGGGATATTAAAAATTCATAAAATCTCTGGAACCAATAACCTGATTTGAGTGATTCTTTTTTTCCGTGGTTAAATTTATTGTCTAGTAAAGTCCTATGCACATATATTTTTCGAAATTCCTTCGGTAATGTCTGGGATATTAAGAAACAAAATAAATTATACCCCCATACTTAACTTTTGAGACGTTTCAAAGTTGCAATGCTTTTCTTGAAGATAAATTTTATGGTTTTGTATACAATAAGGAATTTTAATAATAAAAAAAAATAATCAAAACATCTTTTCCTTAGTTTTTTACTGTCCCGGCCGTTACCAAGGAAACTTTGAAAAAATAAATTCCACATAACCTCACTGGGTAACATAAGGAGTGTGTCAAAAAAAACTTATACACACTTTTTTAGACATAACTTATCCAGTGTCCAACGAATAATTTTTTTTTTTTTATTTTGAATCACATTAGCTTTTAAAAATATATAAGATATTATATTTAATCAAATTATTCATTTGTAATTGTTATTTCTTTCAAAATTGACAGCGAAATAAAAGTATGTGAAAAAATAATTAAAACTTTTCAAAAAAATCCATTGTGGAATTTCAAAAAAATAGCAACAGATCTCAAGGTTCATCATCGCACTGTTTTAAAAGCCATTAAACAGTATAAAGAAGACTTAAATATTGTACGAAAGCCTAGATCAGGAAGAAAAAAAGGCGCAACAAATATTGGTAAGGCAAAAGATGTCGAACAACTCTTTCGAAGAGCTCCGAACACTTCTGTCAGAAAAGCAGCTAGTGTAGTTAAATGCTCTAATTCTTTTGTGTGCAGAACCAAAGCTTATACTGGGCTGAAGTTGTATAAAGTTTAGAAAGTTCCAGATCGCAATGCGGTAAAGAATTTAGAAGCAAAAAAACGAGCTTAAAAAATTAGGTCTAATTTAATAAAAAAATGTACGTGCTGTGTGATGGATGATGAAACCTATGTTCTAGCAGACTTCTCACAACTTCCGGTTCAAGATTTTTTATGTGGCTGATGGACGAGGCAATATTCAGGAACAATACCGGACAAAAAAGCAAACAAAATTCCCTTAGAAGTTTCTTGGATGGCAAACCATTTGCAGTTGTCGCAAAAGAAGCCAAGCATTTGTGACATCAGGAACGATAAATACAGAAATGTTTATTTAGGAGTGTCTTCAAAAACGGCTTTTGCCTTTCCTAAAACAGCAGAAAGTGCCTAAATATTTCTGGTCCCATTTAGCATCATGCCACTATGGAAAAAAGACCCTTGAGTGGTATGCAAATAATAATGTAAATTTTGTACCACGGGAGTCAAACCCACCCAACTGTCCAGAACTCCGGCCTTTGGAGTAATAGTGGGAATTGAAGAATACAGGAAAGTGAACCCAGGACATGTCTGACTTCAAGCGTAAATGGACCTGCTCCTTCAAAAAGGTAACGGAAACAACTATAAAATCGTTAATGACAGGATACCCGAAAAAGTGGAAAGGTTTATAAATTCCGATTAATATTCCAATATTTTAATATATGAGCCATTCAAAATGACAATGTTGCAACTCCAAAAGGAGGCAAAAGTAATGTCATATAAATTATGTGCCAGAATGATCGGTTATTTGGTCGATATCATTTTTTCAGCTTAATTTCAACAATTCCATATCATCAAGAAAATTGTTCGTGAAAACAGAAATGAATTTTATTCATCCCTAACAAAATGTCAGCCAATTACAAAAATATTATTAATATTATTATAAATATTATGAATTTCTATCATATATCAATAAAATTGAACGGTTTAAGTTTTATTTAGCTTTAAGCGTGTATAAGTTTTTTTCGACACACTCTTTAAACGATCCAAAATTGGTTTTGTCCGACCGTATTACATATGCTTCCAGAGATATGTTTCTTTTCCGAACTTCGCGGAAGCAGTTTCCAATAACTTCCGTTGGATTGTTGTTTCTGTATTTTAAAGCTTGAATTTGTGTATTGTGTTTGTTGTGTAATGAAGTGTATTCTTCTAAAAAGCAATTAAATTTCACTAAAATATACATCCAAACGCTTACACTATTCTATTTCCCTTAACAGCGCGTTTTTATACCCATCAAGAAAATAGGAATGTAAAAACGCGGTCAAAAAAACATATAAAAACAGGATAAAATGGGTTAAGACCTTCATTGTGACCTTTGAACAAAAAGTTTTATCCATAATGCAGAAATAGAGTTTTACAATATGTTAAAATTTGGAAAAAACTTTTTTGAGGATATTTTAGCTAAAAAAAACCACATGTCGTTGTTTTATAGGTTCCAAATTTCGTTTTATATTGTACATACCTTGATTCAAGAAAAAAATTTCTTGTGTATCATACGGTTTAATCCGAGCATTTTCGAGATCGTAAGGTATAAGGTAAAAACCAGCCTAGATATTGAATAAATCGGCCTTGCGTCACCTCTAAATGTTCTTCAAAAAATTAAAAAAAATCTTAGCTCATTTCTTGACACCCTCTTTCAGATTTTTGGGCGTGAACGAAGAAATTCAAAAATTTATCAGTGCCACCTTCTGAGTCGATACAGCACTCTCCGTCTGACTCGCTGGTTGTATGAAGAAATCATTTAAATATTTTTTGAAAACAAGATAATTCGATGAAATTTTGTACCGTGCCTTCCTCGTCAAATATAGCTTGTGGAATTGAAAATGAGCGATATCAGTCAAAAAGCACGGCTACCACCCATACATAAAAATTTATTGAAACGCTATATTTAGAGCAGTATTAACGAGAATGCAACCAAAATACATACCCATACTAAAAACCGTAGGAGCAAGTTCGAAAAAAAACAAGAAAAATTGCCATTTGACAGGTTATCATAAATCAAAAGCAAGAAATTTTTGACCGGAAAGATTTTTAATTAAAAATGACAATTAATACACAAGTGAAATTATGTACGCTTAAGGTCAAAATTTAAAAAAATTGCCCAATGTTAAGTCTTTTACAGTTGCAAACGAGGTCCAAATAACAGGCTTTTCAAATAAATACGTAGGTGGCAAGTTTTAGCCTAAAAATCAGGGTTATTCTGCTCAACGCAACTTTGATAAGATATATTTGGTACAAACATATATTATGCGCATGGATGGCGAGGGTTAAATTCTCTCCAATCCAGGCAGTATGCAAATGAGGAAAATGGATGGGATTGAACGTTCAGCCGGTGGAATTGAGTGAGAAGCTATTTACTAATGAAATCCAATTGAGAACAGTTTGACAAGCATTGGCATTGCATTTTCCTATTGGGTTTCCCAACTTTGTGCAACATTCTGTCTGTGTGTGTATCATCTCTTAAACTTTTTCAAGTGCTTGCAATTTGAAGATGTCATCGTATCTTTCATTGCATTCATCATATCGTATCTTAGCAATACACATACAGTTAGCAATAAACGAAGACGACGAAGGCAACGACAAAGAACCAACAAAAACATTTAAATCCTTTCTTATAAATACCCTGATTACGTCAAAGGGTGACAACAATATACGTACACACATACGCGGAGATAGAACGAATGGTTGCTGGCTTAGATGCTCTACAGTTGCGCTTCAAGGTGTCATTTATTTCCAGAAGTTCGGAAAATTTTCCCAGAAATTGCATTTTCTTTATCTGACAAAGTTTCAATTTCAAGTGACCTCAATACGAAACTGAGATTGTATTTGAAGGAAGACGTAGTGGTTAGTTTGTGTAGAATATTGTTATTGTTACTACGAAATTAATTGCCATTCACTCTGTTGCGTTCTCTCGTTTCATTGCATTACTGACTCTAATTAGAAAAGCAGCTCATTCACATTGAATGAAATATTTTTCGGAGAATCACCCGTATATATCATCACACATAGAAACAGTACTTAAATGCTAATTTTCGCATTGTTAGCGTATTTTTTTCGCTAAAAGTTGGAAAATGAATGCCAAAAAAAAAATTCTTTAAAAGTGAGAAATAGCCCAGGAAAATAAGAATATTTCTGCGAAATATTTTTCACCAGAATTGTCTTTATTAAAGCATAATGAATAATGCGTAAAAAGTCCATTGAAGTCCATTGTGCGCATAAAAAGTTATTCAGGCTCAAAGGTCGCTAAAATCAGTTTTTTGCAAATATCTCGCTAACGCACACATTTACAGAAAAATTTTTCTCCACAATTTTGTAACACAGAAAATTTTCTATGTATAGATGTAAAAAATGTTTTTGTGTAGCTTATAGTTTAGGAGATAACTCAATTTAAAAAGTTGTGCACAGTTTTTATATGTGAATGCTACGTATAAGTTCATATTAAAATATTTTACTTTTAAAATTGCGAATACTCTTTAACGAGGAGTCGTACAAAAAAAATTCAGAAACCGTTCAAAAGATAATTGGATTCTGTAAACACCGTAATAAATTTTTTTTGGAGCCACTCATGGTTTAAAAGATATTCTTCAAAAACCGTCAAGGTCTCGAAAATACTGGTTTTTGAAGGATATCTCAGAAACGGTAAGTCATACGATAAAAAGCAATAGCATAAATTTTTTACAAAATCATAAGATCTACAAAAAATAAGCCATATGTGTACTCATTGAAGTAACCGTTTAGAAGATATTCAAAAAAAAACTTTAAATGGAAAAAAAACCGGTTTTTATACCCTACACCCAGGGTATATTCACTTTGTCCTTCCGTTTGTAACGCACAGAAGGAGGCGTGGCAGATATAGAAAAGTATATATATTCTTGATCAGCGTCACCTCCTGAGTCGATACAGCCATGTCCGTCTGTCTGTCTGGCTGGCTGGCTGGCTGGGTGACTGGGTGGCTGGCTGGCTGGCTGTGTGTGGAAATACACTTTTTGGGAAAACTAAGCAAGATAATTCAATAAAATTTGATGCACAGCCTTCGTCGTCAAAGTTAGCTCGGGGGATTGAAAATTAGCGAAATCGGTCAACGGACACGCCTACCGCCCATACAAAAAATATATTCAAAATGGAATTTTAGGAGTATTTATCACGAAAATGCAACCAAAATACAAGTAAACACTACGGATTGTAAGCGCAAGTTCTAAAAAAAAAACAAGGCGAATTTTGACAAGAGGCCGTGGCACCTCCCATATAAGCAAAAGCTTCAAAACGCTATACTGAAAACGTTTTGTGATATATTCGAACCAAATTTGACTCAGATACTAAAAATTATAAATGAAAGATCTCAACAAGAATTGGTTGAATTCAGACAATGGGGCGTGGCACCTCCCATATAAGCGAAAGTTTCAAAATGCTATACTGAAAGAGTTTTTTGAGATAATCCAACTAAATTTCACTCAAATACTAAAGACTATAAATGCACCCTCTAAGCTTAAGCTAGACGAACTCGGACAAGAGGGCGTGGCACCTACTTTATAAGCAAAAGCTTCAAAATACTGCAGTGTAGGGTATTCATTTTTTGGCCAGGCCAAAAGTTACACCCTCACTAGTTATTGAATAACTTCTAAACGATTTATACGTAGATTTTAAACAAACATTGGCAGAAATAGATTTATTTTGTATGGTTAATCATGTGATATACGAACAAATTTAGAGCTTAGTCTTGAAACAGCTTTAAAATTTCAATTTTAAAAATTAATTAATTCTTCTCTTTTTTTTTTTACTAATTAGTACCTACTTTACCCTTTCGGAACTTTTTATACCCTACACCAAGGGTATGTATATTCACTTTGTCCTTCCGTTTGTAACGCAGAGAAGGAGGCGTGGCAGGTATAGAAAAGTATATATATTCTTGATCAGCGTCACCTCTTGAGTCAATATAGCCATGTCCGTCTGTCTGGCTGGCTGGCTGGCTGGCTGGCTGGCTGGCTGTGTGTGGAAATACATTTTTTGGGAAAACTAAGCAAGATAATTCAATGAAATTTGGTCTACAGCCTCCGTCGTCAAAGTTGGCTTGGGAGAGTGGAAATGAGCGAAATCGGTTAACGGACACGCCTACCGCCCATACAAAAAATATATTCAAAATGCAACTTTTGGAGTATTTTTTACGATAATGCAATCAAAATACACGTAAGTACTACGAATTGTAAGCGCAAGCCATGAGAAAAAACTGGGCGAATTCAAACAAGAGGGCATGACACCTCTCATATAAGCAAAAGCTTGAAAACGTTATACTGAAAGCGTTTTTTGAGATATTCAAACCAAATATGACTCAGACACTGAGAATAATAAATGAAAGCTCTCAACAAAAATTGGGTGAAATCGGACAAGTGGGCGTGGCACTTCCCATATAAGAAAAAGTTTCAAAATGCTATACTGAAAGAGTTTTGTGAGATGATCCAACTAAATTTCACTCAAATACTAAGAACTATAAATTCAAACTCTGAGAAAAAACTGGGTGAATTCGGACAAGAGGGTGTGGCACCTCCCATGTAAGCGAAATTCGCAAAATACTGCAGTGTAGGGTATTTAATGTTTGGCCAGGCCAAAGGTAACACCCTTACTAGTTTTTTTTCCTTTTGACTATAAAAATAGTTACTGTCCATCTTCTTACTACTCAGAGCCATTTTAACAATAATTGAAAATAAGTTTTAAAAATTTTTGTTTCAAAAGTGGTTCTTGGGAGTCATGCCATATGGCATGAAATTAACTCAAAGGTAATAAAAGTATCAAAATTTACATTTAAATTTTTAATATAATTCTAATGATTTTGTGCGTAAATATCATATCAAATCATATCATATTAAGAATTTTCTAGTAAAAAAATTTTAAAAAGGTGTTTTGCCATATTATAGGTCGAGGCCGAATAAGAAATACCCTACACCTAATCCTAGAAGAGCAAACAATTTGGATTTTTTTGATTATTTTGAGCATGCAGCGCTCTATGGTTTTTATATTCATTACATATTAATCGAACTTTAAAGGGTTTTTTGAAATTATGGGTGTGCAACCTCATTCCGATCCAATAAATTAACTTTTGCATCTAAATTTTCCCCAAATAAATCGTTGTGAGCATCCAAATTGATTACTATTATTTTAAAAGCTATAAATTTCATCACGATCTAAAAAATATTTTGTACATCCTCCTTACCAATCAGAACAGCTCTAGATTGTTTATAGATTTCGTCTTTGCAGTGGAATTAGAAACCCGGAACCTGGGTACTTAAATCTGCGTCTGATCTGCAAGGTAAGTACACAGCATATGCTCTGCTTCTTCCAAGTCCTCTTGACATCGTTGTTTATCGGGCCCATCTTTTTGGGTAGTAAATAAGTACCTTGTGTTCTGACATTTAGGGCACTCCTTAAAACGTGTAAAAGCCTCGTAAGCTCGTAAAACTGTCAACTGTTACAACTATTACGAGTTTGCGGGGTTCTCGAGGCTTTCACACGTTTTGAGGGATACCTTCATCGTTTCAGTGTAGATTTTTATATTTTTTCAACTGATGTTTAAAATTGCTTCCATCATACTAAAGTCTTTTCGTCTGCTGCAGGCAAGAACTTTTCTTGGGGTCCTCACTAGTTGATAAGGCTTTTTTCTCCCATTTCTGAATTAAGTTATTTTTAAAGGTGTTGTTCACTTCGTAGAAGGCTTCTGGAAGTATATTATGCCCTTGTCTTGGCTAAAGTAAGGTTAGAGTGGCAGCAAAAATGCCACATATATATGGCAGGGGTCCATAGTGATTCCACTAACTCTCTTATTAAAGTCTATTCATAAACTCTGGTCATTACGATTATGTGTTTGACCAAAATGAAGGATCCTGTCAGCACAGCAAACCTTTTAATGTCACATGGTGAATTTTTGTTCTCCTAAGGAACTGAAAAACGGCTGACCAATGCATTTCAGTCAAGTTCTTGCCAAAGCGGGGCAGGACCTGAGTTTTCGTTGCCCCGTGTCTTTGTTTCCAGATTAGAGTCATATAATTTCTCCTGGATAAGTCTTGGATAAATTCAAATGACTCTCAGACAAGCCTTTAATAAATTTTAAACATTATTTAAGATTTTGGAGTCGGTTACTGTCCAAGGAAATGCATATGTATACCGGAACCGGAAGTGCGCGCACATAGACAATTTCTAACGCATAACTCTATAGCGAGGACCTTTGCTTAAAAACTTTTCGAAAATTGTAATTATTTGAATTAGACACCAAACTTATGAATAAAAACACCTTCCAACCAATGCAGTTCTTCCCAACCAAATGATATATTTTAGCACCTTTGGGTAAAACCTATGCCATATGGCATAGTGCGAAATAGAAACAATCGTACAGCATTATTGAATCATGTTAGAGATCTAAATTTTTTTACACTTGTTAAATCAATATTCAGCTTCTTGATGACATACGTAAAATTTTCAATTAATACTATTTGTTTAATAAAAATTGTTGTCGTTAAAACGCTTTATATGCACCGAAATCGCCTGCCGAGCGCCAAAATATACTTCTTACCGAAGGGTGCTCCGCCACACCGTGCGCAAAATGTTGTCTCGCTGGTTGTCTCAGGGCCAAGAAATGATAAGACGAGATGATTTTTCTGCTGCCGTTATAAGCTTTTATTTCTTTTAATTGTATTTAAATTATATCTAAGTTAACGCGAATTTACTTTTAAGTTATTTTTAAGTCGTCAGAAAAGTTTGCTGCTACTCACTTCAAGTTAAAAAATGCAAGTGAGAAAACTAAAAATGACATGTCACGATCATGGTCGTTTGACATGTCGATATGGCAGTGCTACAAAATTAAGCCCCATTCACAATCGTATGTGGAAAGGGCATGATCCAATTATTAAAAAGTCGCGTTGCAACCAAAGTGTCGCATGCAACTTTTTGACTGCAACGCGAACATGCCGCCCGCCTTGCAGGGCACTGCAACGGAAAGAAAATGTATAAATATGAGGCAGCAAACTTTGATAAGTGACGAAAAAATTGGAAAAAAAAGAAAATGAGATTTCAATCAAGGAACTTTAAAATTATGAAACTTATGCTATGTATTAAAGTATATGTTGATAGAACAGTATTCTTAAAGCGATACTTCAATATATATATGTATGTTCAATGTATCATAGTTTTGTTTAAAAAAATATTTATATGGAAATTGTTAAGCGGTGTTGCCACCTATCTTAAAAAATATAAATTCAAATGATGGTTTGCAAGTTTTAAACTGGCTTATAAACTAAGTACTTCAATAATATAAAAGATTAATTCACTTATAAGGAAAAAAAAACAAAAAATAGAAGTGGCCTTGCCACATGACTCATAACAGTAATGTTGATTCAGTGACTGTATGGTATGTAAGAGTGTGAAAGACCATTAAATTTGAAATAGAGGATCATTAGTGAGGAGAATTTAAGCAAATTGTGCAACTTCAGACTCCTTTGCAACTGTATTAAAATCTAATTTTGTTTTTAAATCGTCAAGGCGAGCCACGGAGAAGCTACTTTTCACACCTTGTTTTATTTGAGATATGATAACGCCCAAAGAGGCCAGAAAAATCGTTGAAAGATGTACGTATGAGACAAAAAATAAAAAATCGTGAAAATAGTTGCAAAGGATTTACAGGTGAAGTTTAGCAAAGTTAACAACATATACAATATTATACAGTACTATACAATACAACCTGTTAATATGTGTCGGCAGTGGCTCTTTTTATTTCACCGCAGAATGACCACCCGAAGATAGTCGGTATTGCTGCTGGTGCTCCCTCGGCGGTGCGCGGTGCGCCACATAGAATCTTAGGAAACAGGTCAGCACCAATGATAAAGCGGACCTGGTAGGAACCCCAAAAGTACTTGTCGGCTAAACACAACAGAGGATAGTTTTTAGTGATGGCCTCCTTGTCAGCTTGGTGTAGAGGGTGTTTGCCATATTCACCATTTACGACCAACGCCGTACATTGGACGAATTTGCTGAGATCGTGTCTCGAGAGCATTATAAGTTGACATGTGGGATTTGTGTCTTCACCGCTTATGTCTAAGCCAAGTTTTTGCACCTCTGAGAACATGATGGTTGTTCGGGCCTTACCCGGATTAACTAAACCACGAACCTCGCAGGTACCATATGGAGTTTTAATTTCCACGAACACCGTCATTGTGAGAATGGTGGTATGGGAACCCATTGATGGCGGAGGCAGCATCATCTTGTTGTCAGAATAGGGCTCAGCAAGGTGAAGCAGTGTGTGATGTGCCCTGTTGCACTTACGGCATGACGACGAACTCCTACAGCGATCTATCTCGTGAGACATGGCGAGGCAGTTAGAACAGGCTGACGCTTGGTTAACAAGCCGCAATCGTTCAACAACACCCAAGGCTTCGAATCGACGACAGTGGTTGAGTGAGTGGTCATTGCGACAAATGGGGCATTGATACTCCCGATTATATAATCGACGGCTCATTCTGTTAAGTAGATAGAAAGTTGATAGATTACAAGATTCATAGGGAATAAAGTTCAATGTATGTCTAATTCGATATATAGAGTCATGTGGAAGGGAGTACGTTTTATAGAGAATTTATAGGGACAGCTTATTCATTTTGACGTTGAGGCAAAATAACAAGTTTATGAACTGGCCGTGTAAGTACACCGTTTTGGGTTTTGATGTCTGCTACGCGAACGCGATTATCAGAGCCATAATAAACCTTTGTTATGAGACCTAAGCGCCATTCAAGCGGACCGACAAGTTCATTCCGTACAATGACTAGGTCATCAATTTGTAAATTTCTCTGTGGGTCTTTCCATTTGTTTCGTTTATGCAATTCTTTTAGATACTCGTCTTTCCATCGACGAGACAACTCCTGCTGGATTGCTTTCAAGCGTCGCCAACGATTATTTATGCTTATTGAAGCGTTTTCTTCCGGTTCAGCAGGAGCCAAAAGTGGTGACCCAATTAGGAAATGACCAGGAGTCAGTACGGCCAAATTTGAGACATTTTCAGATTCGGGACATAACGGACGTGAATTCAAGCAGGCTTCGATACGCGACAGTAAGGTTGCAAACTCTTCAAAGGTGTATTTGATGTGACCTGCAGTTTTTCTGAAGTGTAGTTTGAAACTTTTTACGCCGGCCTCCCAAAGTCCTCCCATGTGAGGTGCCGATGCTGGTATAAAGTGCCACGAAAGTTTTTGTAAGCCGTATTTTGAGACAGATTCATCGCGTACGCACTTGATGAAGTTTTCTAAATCTCTAGCTAATTCCTTCGATGCACCAACGAAATTTCGGCCGTTGTCGGAGTAAATGTTACTAGGACAACCTCGCCTAGAGACAAATCGTGAGAGTGCAGCTAAGAACGCAGGGCTTGACAAATCGCTGACTGGCTCTAAGTGTATAGCTTTCGTGGCAAAGCAAACAAAGAGACATGCGTATCCCTTTGTGATGCGACAATAACGGCCAGTGAAACTTTTAATTTCGAAGGGCCCAGCAAAATCGAGTCCCGTATTGGTAAATGGTCGATCTAAAAATGTCCTTGAAGGTGGCAAAGCAGCCATCATTTGGCCATGAAGCTTTTTGCGATGCACAACGCATATCTTACAGTTGTGAATGCATGTTTTTATTAGGTTTTTGATTTTAGGAACCCAAAATTCTTGGCGGATGAGCCGAAGAACGAGCTGATTTCCCCCATGAAGGGACAGTTCATGTATAAATTGTACGTATAAGCGAGCTAATCGGCTATTATGAGCAAGAATGATAGGATGTCGTTCATTGTATGTAAGAGACAAAGACGACGCTAAACGCCCATTTGCTCGGATTACTTTATGAGCATCCAAAAATGGAGTCAATGTCAGAACTGCACTTTTAGAAGAAATAGCTTTATGGTTCATTAAACTGAAATATTCATTTGGAAATTGGTGCTGTTGAGAAAGTATAATGAGACGTGTTTTGACGAAATTTATTTCAACAGCTGAAATTACTTCTGTGGGATAAATGGCTTCAGTTTTAGTCGCTGGATGAGTTCGTTTAAGGAAACGAAATATATATGAAATAATTCTCAATGCCTTAGGTAGCGATGAAAACCGATCTAGAATATCTTCGGTTAACGACGAGCTAGTAAAATGAGTTTTAATTTTTCTCATTTCAATAGTGGTATCTAATTCTTGACTAAATTTACTATCTGGCCATTGACTCTTAGGCAATTGGAGCCAAGAAGGTCCATGCCACCACAATTCGTTAGATATCAGATCCGCAGGGTATGCCCCCCGGGTTGCTAGATCGGCGGGATTTGAATGTGTGTCAATATGTGACCAATTACCGCTACCGACTTTCTCACCAATTGTTGATATCCTATTCGCGACAAATGTCGCCCAAGTGCATGGTGGTTTTTTGAGCCACGATAAAACAATGGTTGAGTCCGACCATAAAAATAATGAACTCGAATCCACATTTAACTGTGGTGCTATTGAATCTATCATGTTAGCGAGTAACACAGCACCACAAAGCTCTAAGCGAGGTAAAGATAAAGTTTTTATAGGAGCCACTTTTGTTTTCGCCACAAGAAGATTGCAACTAATTTTATGTTCAATTATTATTCGCACGTAAAGTGCTGCGGCATATGCCTTTTCTGAGGCGTCGCAAAAGCCGTGAAATTCAATATCGCTTGTAGGGCAATACTGAACCCAGCGTGGTATTGATATAAGTTTGACTTTTGTATAGTTTGACACGAAATTTTGCCATTTTTGAAGAGCTAAAGGTTTTAAAATATCGTCCCAGTCGATTTTATCGAGCCACAGCTGCTGCATGATTATTTTTGCTGTTATAACAACCGGAGAAAGCCAGCCAGCTGGATCGAATAATTTTGCTATCATACTGAGAACTTCTCTCTTCGTGTAAGATTGTTTGAGCTCAAAAGGTAGTGCTTGAAAGCAAAATGAGTCAGAAGTTGCGTTCCATAAAATACCAAGAGTCTTCGCCGTACTTTTATCTTCAAGGGACAAAAAATTTTCATTTAGTAAATGGTCAACAGGCAAATCTTGCAAAATACTTTTAGAATTCGATGTCCATTTTCTCAAATCGAAACCAGCAGTTTTGAGAATGCCAATTAGCTGATTTCGAGCCTCAATTGCGCTTGCGCAGTCATGCGAACCCGCCAAAACGTCATCAACGTACATTGAGCCTTTAATTATTTCTGACCCAAGTGGAAAATTTAACTTTTCATCTTCGGCGAGCTGAAGCAGCGTTCTGATTGCAAGAAATGGGGCGCAATTTACGCCAAAAGTGACTGTTTTTAGTTCGAAATCTTGTACTTTATCATGAATAGAGTCACGAAACACAATCCTCTGAAAAGGAGTGTGCGCAGGGTTAACCAGGATTTGCCTATACATTTTTTGTATGTCGGCGTTAAAGACGTAGGCAAAAAATCTCCATTTAAGGATTAAAAGCGTAAGGTCACTTTGTAATACAGGGCCTGTGTGAAGAATGTCGTTGAGACAGGTGCCATTTGAAGTTTTGCTAGAGGCATTAAAAACTACACGTACTTTTGTTGTTGTACTTTCAGGCTTGACGACAGCATGGTGAGGAAGGTAAAAATGACAAGGGTTTTGCTCAAAACTTTGAAAATTTACTCTTTTCATATGATCAAGCTGTAAGTATTCATTTATGACCTTATCATAATCTGCCTTGTAGTCAGGCTTTCGAATCAACGACTTTTCATTCCTTAAGAACTGACAAAGGGCTATATGTCTTGAGGCACCCAGATCATTTGGAACAGCTGATTTAAATGGTAAATCTACCATATAGCGACCATCTGAGACTCTTGACACTGTTTTGCAAAAAATTTCTTCACATAAGGTATCTGAATGTGATATAACCTTTTTTCGTGAAATTTCTTCGACCTCCCAAAATTTGCTTAATTGCTCGTTTAACGAGACTTCAGTAGCGTAAGAAACAATGATTTGATTTTGGTTGATACACTGCACATTAGGAATGGGTCCTGTGAGGATCCAACCGAAAACGGTCTCTTGAGCCACAAGAGAGCCTAAAACTCCTTTTTGAATACCACCAAGTATGATAAGTGGGTATAAATCACCACCAATAAGAAGATCTATGGTCGAGCTTTGGAAAAAACTGGCATCAGCAAAATTGAGCTTTGGTAGCTCTGGATATGAAGATGGGTCAAAGGAATGTGAAGGCAAATTTCCAGTGACCTGAGGTACAATAAGTGCTGAGACTTCAATTTGTACATTTGGATCAGATATTGATCCAATATAAAATGATGAAACCTGAGTAGGCTTACAGCTGATAGCGCCATTTAATCCAGACACTTGAGCCGAGATTGCTTTGGTGGGGAGCTTTAATAAATTTCGGAGACGTTCTGACACGAACGTTCCTTCAGATGCTGGGTCAATAAGAGCCCGAGCTTTGTATGTTATCCCAAGGTGAAAAACATTTATTTCTGCTGTACCAAGTAAAACTTTTTTGGTGACAGAATTGAAACAAGTTTGTACCGTTTCTATAGGATTTTCATTCGAATTAGTGGACTGTATTGTTGTAGCATGAGACACAGAAGAGCTAGTTGCTGCACCGAATGGTTGCTTTGGCTTAGCACCGGTGGCGTTTTTAGAATATTCAACTCTTTGTGTTGAGGTAGATTGCTGTGCATTTGCAGAGTCTCTATGTAAAAGCGAATGATGTTGCTTTTTACATTTCTGGCAAGTATGAATACTCTTGCAATCTCTTAGCTCATGAGATGCAGAGAGACAATTAAGGCAGTAATGGTACTGCTTAACTGTAGAGAATCGATCTTGAAAGTTCATATTGAGAAACTTTGAACAAGATTTTAAAGGGTGAGAACTCTTGCACAGCCTACATAGAGAAAAATCAATTTTATTATGATAATTGTTGTAGGACTTGGACTTCGGAACAATATTTTGAGTTTTAGAAGTAGAAGGTTTTGCAGCAGCGGAACAACGAAAGTCTGAGACAGTTTCAAGTGTTTGAAATCTGTCAGTAAGAAAATTATCTAACTCACTCCATTTTGGAATTTCAGTCTTATTTTTAATTGACTGTTCCCAGAGAGACAGGCTATGTTCTGGGAGACGAGACGAGCATAAAAAGACAAAAATTGCATCCCAATTAGTAATATCAATTTTATACAACTTTAATGTTGAAATGCAGTTGTTTATTTCACGTTGGAGATGCTTGATACTATTACCCGATTCTTGACTGCAAGTTGGCAAATTAAACAAAGTTTTGAGTTGATTGTTAATTAAAATCCTCTTATTTTCATACGTAGCGCTAAGACTTTCCCACGCAATGGGAAAACCGAGATTTGTAAGAGGGGCCTTTTGAACAATTTCCTTTGCTTCACCACTTGTTTTCTGAAGCAAGTAATAAAGTTTTTCGACTGGACTGAGAGACAGATTGTTAACATAAATTGCCGTAAACATATCTCTAAATGTCGGCCACGTTAAATAACTTCCGTGAAATACGTCCGTGTCACATGGAGGCACTTTGAAATTTGTAGAAATAATGGCTGGTACAACTTGATTTGAGGTGCTTGGTTTATTTGCTAATAATTCAGCTAGAGCTTGATTGATTACCGTCATACATCTGATGTAACATTTGTGTGACTCAACGTACTTGGCCTCTATTGTAGCAATATCTCGTTAAACCTCGTCAGAGTCGAGACATACTTCATAAGTGTTCTTAAACTTGGCCCACAGCTCTTTGAGTTCACCTTGCTCAAGCTCCAAAGCAAATATGGAATACTCGACAGGCTTTATCGCATTAAAATATACCTCATATTTCACCATACGATCCGCTGTCCGTATGAAGGAATCAAGGTCAGCCATTATTAAAACGTTTTTAAAGAACTATCGCAGTCAAAAATTTGAAATTTGTAAAAAAAAATTGTGCAAAAAAAAATCTGCTTATGAGCCGCTCCCAAAATAATATGAGGAAAAATGCAAAAATCGAAGAAAGATTTTAAGTACAAATCCAGAAATTCAAAAAAAACTATCACTTGCTTGCAGTACAAAGAGTCAGGAAAAACGTTGCCACAAAAAACGTGACAAACTTATTTGAAAGAGAATCAATACGCGAAAGAAAAAAAAAATTTTCCGGCGCACCGTGTAACCTCACTAACCTTGGATTTATTTGATGTCACGGTCAAGGTTAATACGATCACGCCTCACACTCACGCGATATGACTAGCCGTTATTCCGATAACGGTACCCAAAACGGTGCACAAAAAAGAGCCAAAAAACCAAAAAAAATCAGAGCCACGAGGTTTTGATTTATATAATTTAACACCCGAGACACCAAACGCATGAATTTTTCAATAAAATTAAAGTTGAGTTGAGAAAAAAGCGTATAGATGAAATTTTATTTTACGCACCTTGCCTTCCGCATGTCAAAAATCGCTACTCCACGCGCCGCTTCTTGAGGTTCGATAGGACCAAATTATGTTGTCGTTAAAACGCTTTATATGCACCGAAATCGCCTGCCGAGCGCCAAAATATACTTCTTACCGAAGGGTGCTCCGCCACACCGTGCGCAAAATGTTGTCTCGCTGGTTGTCTCAGGGCCAAGAAATGATAAGACGAGATGATTTTTCTGCTGCCGTTATAAGCTTTTATTTCTTTTAATTATATTTAAATTATATCTAAGTTAACGCGAATTTACTTTTAAGTTATTTTTAAGTCGTCAGAAAAGTTTGCTGCTACTCACTTCAAGTTAAAAAATGCAAGTGAGAAAACTAAAAATGACATGTCACGATCATGGTCGTTTGACATGTCGATATGGCAGTGCTACAAAATTAAGCCCCATTCACAATCGTATGTGGAAAGGGCATGATCCAATTATTAAAAAGTCGCGTTGCAACCAAAGTGTCGCATGCAACTTTTTGACTGCAACGCGAACAAAAATAATAAAAATATGAAGTGATCTTTTTTTGCAAAATACGTCATTGGATATTGTTGTTCATTCTTTTTGGTCGTACAGCTTACAGCGTCCACCAATCGATATAATTCTTTTTTTATCTTCTACTCAAAACATTTGAGAAAAGTAAGAAAAATTATAAAAAATTAACTTTTATGTTTTCATGACTTTAAACAGACCTTGAAAAGCGACTATGCCATATGGCATAGAATAACCGAAAGGGTTAAAGAAGAATAAGCAAACCTTACCATTAACAAACGGCATAGAAACAGAAGACAAAAGTAAAAGAAAAACGAACGATTTACAGCTTTTGTGCCTTCTCCATTGCTGTCAATATAAATTTCGTCTCACGAAAAGCAAACATTAATTTGATTCTACTTCTATTATTCCTTTAACGAAAACTCTTTGCTGTTGTTGTTGTTATCCTTTGGTGTTGTTATATACATATGTATGTTGTATATATTTGCAGTCAGCGCGTATGAAGCAGCTTGCAAATTCAATTTGAAATGCTAACGTGAGCCTTAAGCCCTACCAAGTCATCCCTTCCTCGATAACCACCTTTCCTCTTCATTGACAAAATGATCATCAAGTTAACCAAAAACGAAAAGTGATGCGCAAAGCCTATAATGGTGGCATCAAAACATCCGTTTCAATGTTGTTTCTATCTTCTTACTCTCAATGTCAGCAATTTCTCGATATTTTCAACGTGTTGAATTCCGTTTTGTTTCAATTTGTTGTCTAACAATTGAATGTTAACCAAAAGTGAAATCGATTGAGATTGAGGATGCAAAGGAAACAATAATAGGCGAAAACAGAGGACACTTCAACGCGCGGATGCAAAAACATTGCCAAGGATTAGAATTAAGGCCGTGTGAGTTAGAGTGTGTCGATTGAATGATATCTATTTGGTTGTTCAGATAGATGGGGTGGGTATGTTTGATAGAAAGTTCTTTTTGGATTTTTTTTAACATTTAACGTTTGAGTATATTCATATGTAGGCAACCAAAGGCCCTATATTGGTGCACTCATACTTTATTTAATTAAACTTTGCACTTGAGTCGAAAAGGTTGAACTTAAGATTATCCCTTTACCCTCTGCAACCAATAGAGTCTGTCCCATTTTTGAACGGGGTAGTTCCAACAGGTTTACTTGTGCAGAAAAATTTCTGATCACAGTATTATTCCAAGGTTAGGGGATTTCCCCCTAGATTTAGTGGATTTTAAAAGGTCTAGGGGCATTATAGCGGATTTATTCAGGGGAGATACATTTATATGATTTAAAAAATCGATGAAAGAAAGCACAGGGAGTTTTTCTCTGACTGCCGCGCATTCTCCATTGCAGTCTGAAAAAAAAACCCGAGAAAACCCCCAATGTTGATAGCAGCTGCGTACTATAACAAGACAAGTAGCTATAATGAGAATCACAAATCTATCACAATAAAACGTTATCAATAAAAGAAAGATTTATTCATTTGGGTTTTTTTTTTTATTTTTTTACAGATACAACTCAGTGCCATGTGATTTCATTTCACTTTCGCTTTCCATCAGATCAAGTATATGAAGCAAAACACGCCAAGTGTACTAGCTGGAAATTTTTTTGTCTCCGATTTTGCTCAAATTTGGCAATATGGTAGTTCCGGTGTGCAGAAACAATAATCCGGGAGGGTGTTTTTTCAAAAATTTATAGCTTGCACCAAAATTTGTAAATTGATGTATCTAAGTAACTGGTCCCATTAATTTTTAAGTGTTATTTTTATAAAAAAATATCCAAAAAAATTCACACGTATTTCTTGAACGATCCTAAGCATTTTATGCCTTGATCACTTTTTTCGTTAGATGCGTTCCTCTTGAGTAAACAAAGAGTTTTGCCTGCCGTGAGCGTTCAAAATCCAAAAACTCTCATCTAGCGGCCGAATCCCATCTTGAGTCATACATCATTTTAAAGCTAATAAATTATGCTTTAATTTAAAGTGCTTTTAAAAAAAATTTAAGGGGGGTTTTTTTTTAAAAAATTTTGAAAGTATTTTTAAGTTGAAAAAATTTTGGTGAAAAAAAATTTTTTTCACCATGTAATATTTTTTTTATATAAAGAACACTTAAAAATTAATTTGATTAGTTACTAACATATATCAATTTGCAAATTTTGGTTAAAGCTACAATATAAATTTTTGAAAAAACACCCTTTTCATGAAAATGACTAAAAACGCCAACTTCAACCCCCTGTATTTTTACAACAAATGGTACTTGGGCCAAATCCTCCCGGGTTATTGTTCTTGCACACCGAACCTACCATATTGCCAAGCTTGAGCGAAATCGGAGACAAAAAAATTTTTAGCTGGTACCCTTGGCGTGTTGTGCTTCATAGATATTTTTTGAGGAAATTTTAAGTTTTCAAATATTTTTTACATTTTTAAACAACACAAAGCTGGGTAGGGGAGAGGAGGCTAGTGTGGACTGGGGGCTAGTGTGGACAAATTCAAATTCTCGCGCCGTTTTGAATTTTTTGTTTTTGTTTAATATTTTTCAAGTTGGTATTTGCACTCTGCATCACCAAAAAAAAAATTCATTTATTGACAGTTCAGCTTTCTATGATAACGTGACCGAATGTGTTTTACGCAGCAAAAAGTAAGTTTTTTTTTTCGTAATTTCAGTGATACTTTTAAAATAAGTATTCTTCTGCTGTAGTGTTAATAGATAATACAACTCAAACTAGTGTTTATTGAATTCATTGAAACTATTTTTGATGAACTTCACCGTAAAATTAAAAAAAATATATTTTTGTTTAAAAAAACATGAAGAGGCTAGTGTGGACAACTGAAATGGGGCTAGAGTAGACATGTACGCAACAGCTGAAATGACTCCAGAAATCGTCAGACCATTTTTAAAAGCCGGTCCAAGAAAATATCAAAATCGACAAAAACGTGGAAAGTCATCAATTCTTACCGAAACACCGGACAAGACAAATGAAGAAACGCTTAAAAGAAAAAATTCGCCTCCAAAAAATATTCGCTTTAAGAAACAAATTAAAAAAAAAAAATATTAAATCCATCGTCGGATTCAGATAGCGATGTTCCCAATGAAAATATATTGGAATCAGAGGAAGAGCCTGGACTTGATGAAATCGGTGACGACAGTAAAGAACCACCCGTTTTAATTGTCCAAGATGTTTTGAAAGAGAACGATATGGTTTTGGTTCAACTTAAACTGAAGAAACAAGGAGAATTTTATATTGGCAAAATTGTCACGATCCACGGTTCTCAAGATTTCTATATTACGTTTCTAAAAAGAAAGAACGACATATTCACTTATTCCGATTTACTGGATACCAGCGAAATTCACCGAAATGAAATAGTGGCGAAGCTGCCACAAACACAACAACTCTCGGAAACACCTCGATCAGCAAGTTATATGAAGTTTGATATAAATTTCTCCAACATTATTGTCTTGAATAAATATATACAATTTGAACTCTTTCTTTACGTTTTTGTATCAATTATCAAGTCTCTAATGGTGTTCACACTATCGCTCCCAGCTCTTCAAATTTCAAGCTAGATGTGCCAAAATTTGACACAGGATGGAGTCTAACGCGCAGATCTCGAAAATCATTGTCCTGTAAAAAGTTGGTAACTTGAGTTACAAACTTTTACGTTGGATGTATCGATGTATACATTTTTAAAAAATGAAAAAAATAAGTAAAATACATTTATTAATTTTTTTCAAAGGATCATAATTTCGCCAAAAGTATGCCAAATCGTGTAATATTTTTTTTTAAGTTTTGACTTTAATAGAACTTTTCTGTAAAAATACCAAACATTTTTTTTAAACAATCCAGCATGTTCTCAATTTCGATTTCGATCGGAATCGAAATGGAATCAATTTTAAGGTGCTCTGCGTTTCAATATTGAACACCACATCGGAATTGCGTCTCAGTAAATCGGAATGAAACCAGTAGCCATTTTATTTATTGCAATAAAATTCCGATTATATTTTGTTTTTCGAGACGCAGAGCTTTTTTAGATTGATTCCATTCCAATTCCGATAGAAGTCGGAATTGAGAACATGCCTGAATATTTTTATAAAATTTTTAACTTTCAAAATTGAATTTTTATCAATGTTTGTACTCTACGATTTTTGAAAATAACAATTTGAAAAAATTTTATGTATTTGAAAAATGTAAATGGATCTACTTACTATACCCTACACCCAGGGTATATTCACTTTGTCCTTCCGTTTGTAACGCAGAGAAGGAGGCGTGGCAGATATAGAAAAGTATATATATTCTTGATCAGCGTCACCTCCTGAGTCGATATAGCCATGTCCGTCTGTCTGGCTGGCTGGCTGGCTGGCTGGCTGTGTGTTGAAATACACTTTTTGGAAAAACTGAGCAAGATATTTCAATGAAATTTGGTACACTGCCTTCGTCGTCAAAGATAACTCGGGGGATTGAAAATGAGCGAAATCGGTTAACGGACACGTCTACCGCCCATACAAAAAATATATTCACAATGCAATTTAAGGAGTATATTTCACGACAATGCAACTAAAATACGCACAAATACTAAGAATTGTATGCGCAAGTTCTGAAAAAAAACTGAGCAAATTCGGACAAGAGGGCGTGGCACCTCCGATATAAGCAAAAGCTTCAAAACGCTATACTGAAAGCGTTTCGTGAGATATTCGAACCAACTTTGACTCAGACACTAAGAGTCATAAATGAAAGCTCTCAACAAAAATTGGGTGAAATCGGACCAGGGGGCGTGGCACCTCACATATGAGCAAAAGTTTCAAAATGCTATACTGAAAGAGTTTTTTGAGATAACTCAACCAAACTTCACTCAAATACCAAAGACTAAAAATGCGCTCTCTAAGCTAAAACTAGAAGAACTTGGACAAAAGGGCGTGGCACCTCCTATATAAGCAAAAGCTTCAAAACGCTATACTGAAAACGTTCTTCACTCAAACCATAAAAACTATAAAACTCTGAACATAAACTGGGTGAACTCGGACAGGGCGTAGCACCTCCCATATGAGCAAAATTTTGAAAATACTGCAGTGTAGGGTATTTAATGTTTGGCCAGGCCAAATGTTACACCCTTACTAGTTTTTATACCCTACACCCAGGGTATATTCACTTTGTCCTTCCGTTTGTAACGCAGAGAAGGAGGCGTGGCAGGTATGGAAAAGTATATATATTCTTAATCAGCGTCACCTCCTGAGTCGATATAGCCATGTCCGTCTGTCTGGCTGGCTGGCTGGGTGTGTGTGGAAATACATTTTTTGGGAAAACTGAGCAACATAATTCAATGAAATTTGGTATTCTGCCTCCGTCGTAAAAGTTAGCTCGGGGGATTGAAAATGAGCGAAATCGGTCTACGGACACGCCTACCGCCCATACAAAAAATATATTCAAAATGCCATAATAAGAGCATTATTTGCAATAACAGAAGCAAAATACACATAAATACTAGGGAACGTAAGTATAAGCTTTGAGCAAAAACTAGGCGAATTCGGACTAGAGGGCGTGGCACCTCCCATAGAAACAAAAGTATCAAAAAGTTATACTTAAAGCGTTTTTTTGAGATAACCCAATCAAATTACACTCAAACACTCGGATTTATAAATGCAAGCTATACGCAAGATCTAGGTAAACTCGGAAAAGAGGGCGTGGCACCTCCCATACAAGCAAATGTTTCAAAATTATATAATGAAAGTACTTTTTGAGATAATCCAACCAAATTTCACTCAAACACGAAAAACATTAATCGTAAATTCTGAGCTTAAAGTCGGCGATGTAGGATTTGAGGGCGTGGCACCTCCCATACAAGCGAAAGTTTCAAAATGCTATACTGAAAGATTTTTTAAGGAAAACCTAACCGAATTTTACTCAAACACTCAGAACAGTAAATGAAAGCTCTACGCAAAATCAAGGTTAGCTCGGAGGTGAGGGCGTGGCACTTCCGATATAAGCAATTTGTTCTTATACTCTTCTAATAATATACTTGAAATGCAGTGTAGGGTATTTAGTTTTTGGCCAGGCCATAGATACCACCCTTACTAGTTTTTTTTTATTCCTAAATTTATTTAGTGAAAGAGCATGAACAATTTTCTCGTTGCCGCAAGCGGAAAAAAATGTTCACTGGCCCCCATTAATTTTTCCTGTCCAACATTTCTCTCATACAATATATGCCCTTTTTCTACTCCTTAAGAGGGCACCCATACAAAATTTGGATAAATTTATCAAAAAAACTCCTCATTGGCGGGAGAGGAAAAAAATTTTCACCGACACCCATTAATTGTTCCTCTTCAACATATCTCTTAAATAAGTTTTCGAGCATAGAAAACGCTATTAATTTGAAAGTGATTTGAAAGTACAAGGAGAATTTTTTAAGGTCTTGTCTTAATTTCCAAACACAGTACAAAATCTATAATGAGAATCAAAAAGCCTTAATAATAACAATAAAAAATGGAAAAAAAGCGTAAATAATAAAATAAATTCCATTAGTGTATTTTCACAAAGCCCGAGACAGTATCTGGTAATCTCATATGTATATATTTTCTTTATTTTATCTTTATTATCAATCCTCGTGCAAAATCAAACTTGTTCGTTGGATCAAGCTCATTTTTGGTTTTCGTTAATTCTGCATTGAATTCAGCATTTTGTTGTCTCTTTATATCAGACAAGGAATTCCAGTAATTGTCAGCTGCGGCAATAATTCGGTCAGCACACAAATTTTGTAGTATATTAGATTCTACTCTTTGATTTTGATTAGCTATTTTTAAATCTGCATTAAGCTTTGGGAAATTTCTGGTTCTAAATTCGATTTCATAAGAACTACCAAATGTTCGATAGAACTCATTAACAAAGCCAATTTTCTTCTCATTTTTCTGCGATCTCTTCATTCTTTCAAAAAGCCTCTTCAATCTTTCTATTTTATTTTTCCATTCATTTGTAACAGGACCTTCGTAAGTGGCAATGTTGTCGATGATAGACTGATAATTATCTATAATGATGTCATATGTTCCATCTATTAGTTTAAATTGTTGTGTCGAAACTGCTTGAAAAAACTCCCATTTCTTGTTTGTTTTTATGTTACCATGGGTATGCTGTTTAGAGTAATTTCATAAAAAGTTAAGAGAATATTAATTACATTTAAAATTAATTCACTTACTTGCAGCAGCAGAAAAGTGACGAGCACTAAAATTAAAAATTTCGTTAACATTCTGCTGTCGAAAAGTTGTTGTTTGCCGGTATACAAAACTGAAACTAAATTCCAATGACAAAAGTAATCGTTTTTATAAAGCTCTTTTTGATCCGCAACTTAATTTCAGACAACAGTAGAATTTTCAAAAAACATACATACATCCGAAATTACTTAGATGTGGAAAATACGCCGGACTTATCTTTTTTTTTTTTCTCCGAAATATTGTGTAATGAAATTTATTTGGTTTTTCTACACTGGGACTTTTTGATCCTCACCATGTAGGCCAATTTATTACGTGTATGTTTCCAAATGTTTTTTAACCTCAAAACAAGCAAAAAATCGTCGTTTTTTTAAATTTAGATAGAAATACCACAAAATTCTGATGTGATAGAAAAACTTTGTGTCCGAATCGTCGAATTGAAATGCTGTTTTAATCATTATAAATCATGTCATAAGAGTCTTTATTTGGCTTTTCCTGTCTAATACGATCTTGAAATTTATTTTACTTTCGATTTTCGTTGGTCTTAGCAAAATAAAAGCAGATTTCCGTGAACTCAACATTTTTTCTACTTTGACATCAGTTGAAAAAAAGCTTTTTCTAGCGTCAAAATTCTGATGCTGATCTCTAAATTTTTAAAAATCCCCCATAATTATACCCTACACCCAGGGTATATTCACTTTGTCCTTCTGTTTGTAACGCAGAGAAGGAGGCGTGGCAGACATAGAAAAGTATATATATTCTTGATGGCTGGGTGGCTGGCTGGCTGGCTGCCTGGATGTGTGTTGAAATACATTTTTTGGGAAAACTGAGCCAGATAATTCAATGAAATTTGGCACACTGCCTTTATCGTCAAAGATAGCTCGGAGAGTTGAAAATGAGCGAAATATATATTCAAAATGCAATTTTAGGAGTATTTTTCACGACAATGCAACCAAAATACGCATATATACTAAGAATTGTAAGCGCAAGCTCTAAAAAAAACTGAACGAATTCTTACAAGAGGGCGTGGCACCTCCCACATAAGCAAAAGCTTTAAAACGCTATACTGAGATATTTGAACCCGTTTCGACTCAGACACTAAGAATCATAAATGAAAGCTCTCAACAAAAATTGGGTGAAATCAGACAAGGGGGCGTGGCACCTCCCATATAAGCAAAAGTTTCAAAATGCTATACTGAAAGAGTTTTTTGAGATAATCCAACCAAACTTCACTCAAATACTAAAGACTATAAATGCACACTCTAAGCTAAAACTAGACGAACTCGGACAAGAGGGCGTGGCATCTCTTATATAAGAAAAAGCTTCAAAACTCTACTGAAAACGTTTTTCACTCAGACACTTGAAACTATAATTGCAAGCTTTTTTTTAAAATACTGTAGTGTAGGGTATTTAATGTTTGGCCAGGCCAAATTTCACACCCTTACTAGTTTTTTTTTTAAAGAGTACTTAAAATTAAAGCATAATTTATAAGCTTTAAAATGATGTATGACTCAAGATGAGATTCGGTCGCTAGATGAGGTTTTTTGGCTTTCGAACGCCCGCGGCAGGCAAAACTCTTTGTTTGCTTAAGAAGAAGGCTTCTTATGAAAAAAGTGTACTAGGCATAAAATACATACTTAGAATCGTTCGAGCAATACGTGTGAATTTTTCTGAATTTTTTTAACTTTTTTTTTTTTGAATAATTTTCCAAAAATTTTTTTTTTTTTGAGAAATTACCTGTTTAAAAAAAAAATTTAACCTTCCAAAAATTTCCCAAAATTTCACACGTATTCCTTGAACGATTCTAAGCATTTTATGCCTTGCACACTTTTTTCGTAAGAAGCCTTCCTCTTAAGCAAACAAAGAGTTTTGCCTGCCGCGGGCGTTCAAAAGCCAAAAAATCGCATCTAGCGACCGAATCCAATCTTGAGCCATACAACATTTTAAAGCTAATAAATTATCCTTTAATTTAAAGTACTTTTAAAAAATATTTAAAGGAGGTTTTTTTAAAAAAAATTCAAAAGTATTTTTAAGTGAAAAAAATTTTTTTCACTAAGCAATATTTTTTTATAAAAAGAACACTTCAAAATGAATGGGACCAGTTACTCATATATCAATTTACAAAATTTTCATGAAAATGACTAAAATCGCCAACTTAAACAACCTGTTTTTTAACAACGAATTCTATAAGGACCAAATCCTCCCGGATTATTGTTTTTGCACTCCGGAACTACCATATTGCCAAATTTGAGCGAAATCGGAGACAAAAAAATTTTTAGCTAGTACACCTGGCGTGTTTTGCTTTATATACTTCATGTAGTGCCAGTATATTTACCACAGCTGACAAGACTACAAATTTTTGGCTGATTTAACGAAAGAAACCAAATGGTATATTTATTCATTTCGAATTATAAATAAATTTGTATGTTTGTTTTATTGATAACATGCTATTGAGATGATTTTGTGATTCTTATTATATGTTATCAAGTTGACGCAATTGATATAAACATTTTGAAAATTTTTCACCCCTCCCTCTTCATGCAGTCAAATGTTGTTATTAAGATTAAATAAGTAATGTTTCTATTCAATGAGAAGCAAAATATAAATTACTCCGATGTTCCAATCCTGTACAATACTGCATCCTCTGCATTTGTGATTATCTAATATATGAACCTTAATTTCCAAGCATATGGCGAAATTAGTCATTTAACTTGTGAAATTTAAAAAAATTATTATTTCTTCCAAGAATTTCACAATGAATTTTTCCATCCTCAACTCAAAATTTCCAAAAGTATGGAGTTTTTTCCCCATCTAAGCGATTTCGAAAGTATGTGTGTGTGTAGAAACAGAACTTTTAACCTTATAACCTTAAAATATTCCAAATTGGGCCTTACTACTTTTCATTCTTGATAATATTTTTAAGAAGACTATAAGCAGCAGAATTTATGTAGTTTCAC